>JABUQX010116073.1:10000-25000 GCA_015478945.1 Trachelipus rathkii | reverse complement strand
TTATTTGATATGTAGTATACGTGATATGAATGGGTTTAACTTGAAGTCTAAGAAGTTGTATTTTATAGGGGAAAATTTTCGCTGATATGAGGGAAGTTGCACGTGGTTAGAAGAATAATAAAGTAATTATTATGATCGTTAGATGTCAAATAACGGGAAGAATTGGCATTGTAGAGTCACTTTGTTGATGTTGTGATCTTTATATGGTATTTAAAATTAATTATTTATATTTCTAATAATGTAATATTTTCTTTTATTTATTTGTGCTTTCAATATTGTCGTCGGAACAATATTTTTGAGTAATTATATGACGTATACTATATAAAAGATAATTTTTGGGATGCGGAAGGATTGGTAATCGTCCTTTAATGTACATACTCAATATTCATTTTAGAGAAAAACTATGGGCTAGGGGTGCAGAGATAGATACACCGATGTGCTAAGGAGTCTCCTCTGATATACTTAGGTATATAATAGTTCTAAAGATACTTAGAACTAGCGGGTAAATTGGTGGAAAGATAAATTAGGGACGTAAGAGCCTGCAAAGTAAGATAAAATAAGGTTATAGTCTATATAATGGTGATATAGATTTTTTAATAATATATTATCTGGCATTCTATTATATGGGTAATTACCTTCATATTAATAAGGGCATAGTAGTTCTGGTATAATATATACTTATGATATATAGATTCAATTTTATTTTTGTTTTTTGAGTAGTATATATATACCATGAATTGGTTTGCACCTAGTATTACATACTTGATGTTAATCTATAATACTAGACTTTATTATATATTAATATAATCAATGAATAATACATATGGTGGATGGTATTAGAGTAGTGAATAGTATAATTAGTGATTTAGGTTAGACTATTAAATATATATAGATTTATAATAGTATATAATGTGCTATCTGGGTCACATAAATTGACAAGTTATATATAGGAATATAGATTAGTGGATTATCTGAAAATGGTGATTTTTACTAAATTTATCGAGATACATGCCTTAAGTTATTAATATAGTACAATACTCATGCTGGGATAAAGGGTTTTTTAAAAGACCAAAACTGGTTTTTATCATGTTGGAGAACATTTATATAAGCAATTTAATGATAATTCTATGATTAAGTAATATGATTTTTACTAAAAGATTAAAACCTATACCATTAGGAGTGGGCGATAGTAGAATAATATACACTTAGTATTTGTATAGTAATATATAAGCAAAGATAGTAAACGTTTATGATAAAGTTAGTAATGATTTTAATATATTTCCTTGTTAAATATAAGGTAATATAATGATTATGCAAAAATATATTAATATGATAATAAAATAGAATATTAAGACACAAAATAGAGTAACTTCAATAGTAAATAGGCAATAGTAATAACATGCGAGAGAAGTAATTAGCACAGAACGAATAGTAATAAGTAACTTGAAAGAAGTATATTTTAGCTGTTTATAATAATTTAAAAAGTAGATGATATAATTGATGGTTGATGATAGAATTGATGAAACTTAGTGGAGTTCGAAAGTATGATTTATCAACATTTTCAATGCTCACTTATATTATTTGGTACTTACTAGTGTTATTACTTGAATGGAAATATTTAATAGTAATATATAGTATTTATTTGTAAGAAACTAATAATTCTTGATAAGTCATGTAGCTAATTATAGACTTACAGAATTTGGATTGACGTAAAGATTTCAAACTCACTGTCTTTCACTTAGATCATTATTGTTACTCAAAGTAAAGCTGCTAAGGCCGTATGGTATATATATGTAGATATATTATGAAGGAGGGTATATTAACAGCATTGGAATAGTACTAACTATTATATATTTATTATATTTTTATTGTGGGCATTTTATATTAGCGAGGCATACTTACTCTGCATTGTAAGTGCTTTGTGATCATAAATGTGATAGTCGCAAAATTCTGTATATTGTCGCTTATTGTACGCTTATTCTATGAAGAAATGTGACACAAGCAAAGCGAGCTGTCAGTAGGGAATTTAAGTGTGACGTTTGTTTCTTCTATAAACACTCTAAATCTTTCATAGTTGATTTAAAGAGATAAACTGTGATAATAAGCATAGTGATGTTTAATTGAGAGTAACACTATGAGCATAGTAATGTATAGAAGGTAAAATTATACAGGTAATCGTCATGACTAACTCAGCTATTCGAGAGAGTTATTTAGTAAAGGGAATAGGTAGAAGATACGGCGCGCACTATTGAAATATCTGTGAACTTTTACTATTTAACTAGAGAGTTAGAGGCGGATATGACTCGCGAGGAGGTAAGGTAATGAAGATGTGCTAAAGTATTAATGATAATTCAGATTATAACCAATGTAATTAGACTTTAAGCAAAAGGGCTTTTGGATAAGAAAAAAGTCGCAGCATTCTCCATTAGAATGCATTGGGTTTGAAACATAATATTAGTTCTGGAGAGGCATTGGGTGGGTATAGTGGAGTGGGTAAAAAAAATCTATATCATTAGAGGTTTCGCGCATATATACGGTATAGTTTGTGGAACTATGAAAAAGTCGTTGTAATCATATATATTGTTTCTCATATTTATTATTTTAATTATTATTATTATTATCATAATATATTTTGATTATAGTATTGAGTAATTTCTTTTCGAATTGGTTCATATTTTGTTGTTTCTGGGGTTCTTTTGTTTTTTTTTGTTCTTTTTTTCTGACTGTTATCTTTTTGTTCTATTAGTATTATTCTTTAGGTGTATTTTATTGTTCATATTGTTCATGATGTCTTATATCTCATTAAATGGTGATTATATATTATTATATCAAGTTTTATTGAGTATATTTTATAGATAATAAGTAAACAAAAGTACAATGTTTTTTGTTCATACTACATTGGATGAATTCTAAGATGTAAAAGCTTATTTATTATTGATTGATTTTAAGAATTTTAATTTTTTCCAGGCATTAAATTCTTTAATACAATATTTTAATATTTATTATTATTATTCTTCTAACCATTAAGTATTTCAATTCACTCTCACTCAAAAAATGTATTTTACATCTTAAGATATTTTATGTAATTTATGCTGACATTTAGTTTCTAAAGTCTGTGATGAATCATCAATTTATTTGCTCCAACCTTTTACAGATGGATCGTTTCTTTTTTATAAATAACTTTTCTTAGATTTTAATATTTATTATGTATATCATTATATATTATGCATTATCATCAGTTTGTGTGATTTTGATATATATTCATTAGAAAAGTCATATAATTATTTATATTGATGTATATATACGTGTACTAATAATAAAATTTTAATAAATCATCAATTTATTTTATAGATATTTCATGTATAGATATTATATAATTGTAATATTATTATTTAGTTATTATTAATGTCATATGTGTTAGTGTATTATTCAATAAATATATGAAATGTAGTTCAATTATATGTTATTGTGAGGTGTCATTATTATTTTATTTTACATTAAGTGTAAATTACTCTGTTACAATTGGTATCTTAGAAGAGTACTGTATTTATTGGTGGTCTCTATCTCGTATAGTGCATATCAATTATAGTGATTATATTATTTTCATTATTGGGTAGTTTTAGTGATGGTGTTATAGTATGCTAATTTGATTAGAGTTATAGGCTCTTATATATATGATGATTTAGTGTATATAATGTTATTTCTCATCTTATTGAGTGATTTTAAGTCAAATGTAGCGATTTTTTCACTATGTTAGTGATTGGTGATCATATTTGTATAACCTATATATTATTAGATTATACTTTATTAATTTATATTGCCTAGTTGGTAGTACTTTATTAGGTAGGTACGTATGTAGTAATGATAGGTAGCGTGTAGGGACTGTTATATATTAAATATTTATTATATTTATTTCATTATGTATTATTATTGTATTATGTCACTTGGATCTAATGATGATCCTAGTCTTATGAGAATAATATATATTCACTTAATCATTATATATTTATCGCTATGGCAGAAATGAAAGCTCAAGTGTCGTAAGGGAAACTCAATTATTCATACTAATTATTTACAAATACCTAATTTTACTTCTTCTATATGAAAGGATTGCGTACTGTTGGTTTTATGCTTTATTCTATACAAAATTACTCATATTATTTTATTGTTTTTAGTTTATGAAATTTATTATAATTCTAATTTTTATATTTAAATTTTTTAATTTATTTACATTTTGCTAATTTAAAATTATTATATTCATATTTATTAATATATTTAAAATTATTAATATTTTTATTTATATATGCCAATATTATATTACTATAATTATTATACATATTACTTATTTATTTTTAGTAATTCTAATATTAAATTTAAGTAATTGGCATCACTATTTATTTCAGATTATTCTATTATTTATTAGTATATTTATCTACTGAGCATGTTACTTATTATATCCGTACGACCTTTTATAAATTATCATTATTTATATAACACATATAATTTTTCTTTTGATACTCTACTCATCTAAATTTACTAAATCTCCCGTAGTTTATTCTAATGTTTATCTCTGGTTGATGTTTGTTATTATCTCTTTTATTTAATGTACTTACTTACAATATAGATAAATCATATATTTTTATTTATCATTATTATCTTTTTACATAATAATGGGTTTAGTTATAGTTAGTAGTGGTGGTAATGTAGTTTAAATTTAGATACGTGGGAATTTGTGTATCGTTTATAATACTTAAGCTATATCATATGTTCGGCACAGATAAGGCAAGATATGTTCAAACTAATTTAGTTATATATGATTGTATTTAGCCTTTCTATTCGGTCGTATCCATATTTATATATGGGACATTAATTCAATTTATTTTAGTGTTGTATTATCTTTACTATTATCATATTTTATATTAAGCGGTATATCGGTATAAAAGTTTTTGAATTGATTTCAATATATGGGCTAATCTTTGGGCAACGTTTTGTAATCATTAAAATGTTGCAAAGATTATTTGAGTATCGCCTGCAACATTGATATACATTTAGATTATATATTAGTACGTAAGCTAATAATCTGCAGTTTAGTGATAGATATATTATATATTTATTATTTAATCTTTCTTATATATTTATTATCTATTATTGTAGTAATCATAATGATAATTAGAACAAGGAATCTAAGTTAAAACTCTTTTGCTAAATTTCAGCTATCAATTATTTTAATCAATATTATGAGTATTTTATCATTTAGCATATTATAATAAATCTCTTTTTTCTGACGGTTTTGAATAAATCGTGATTTGATTATTATTACATTTTTTTTAATTAACGATGAGTTAGATTTTGACAGTGTTGATCTTATATTCATATTAAGTAGTCATTCATTATAGAGGGCCAGAATAATAATATATACTAACAATTATTTTACAGGCCCACATTAATCTATTTAATTAGCAGATAATAAATATTTATAAAAATAATAAATATAAACAAATATTGAAAATATATATAAATTATCAAAAATTAATTTAAAAATAATCTATATATATATATATTATATATATCTATATCAGTTTTATTATCAGTTTTCCGCTGCGTTGATGCGATGTGAGTGACGCTGATGGTGAGGTTAGGGCGGTGCATGGTCAGGTATAGTGTCTCTAATATATATAATTATTAGCTTATATTTCATATTTTATCAAGGGATGGCGGAAAAATCAATTGTTTTTTCAACTGATTTTTTCACTTGAATTTTTTGCTCCAAGGTATTTTGCTTTTAATCTATATTTTTTAATTTTTTTTTGGATTTTAAATATTTATTTCATAAAATAAAAAATTAGATAATAATATCATAGCAAGGCTCTCTCTTAAAATGTTACAAATAAATGTAACAAAAACAAGTTCAAACATGTTCTTTTATTTCTGATGTAAATATTATCACAAATAACACTTTGGTGTTGTTTTTCATGTGTATAGATATAGCTATTTTAAGATTTTTGGAACTCAGAATGGGCTAGGGTTAAAATAATTATTACTTATCGAACTTAAAAAAGTTTTTTACAATTATATTTGCGTAGTCCGATCTCAAAAATCAAAAAATCCAAAAAATCTAACTATATATCATGATTTTATATAACTATTATATAATCGATACCAATGAGAAAATAATGTATAATACTGCACTGACAGAAGATTAAATGCAGTTGTGGTAAGTGTTTTACTTAAATGTGTACTTAGAGAATGATTTATTTTTAACAGGGATGGTAGATTCGGGCGCTACCCTCTCTTTGATACGAAAGAAAGTCTATGAAAGATTGAATAAAGCTTATCCCATCCTTTATTACCTTGTAACGTCATTTTAAGATCGATTTCGGGAAATAAGTTGAATAATCTTGGTCAAATTAATATTCAAATGATTTTAGCAGCTCATTTATTTGATATTTCTTTAGTTGTTGTTGATAATACTTGTACATTTGCAGGTCCATTATCAAGTGGAACCGATATTTTAGTAAGTTTACCAATTTCTATCAATTTTAAGTCCGAAATTCTGTCACTGGAATTACCCGATCACATCGTAACTATACTACTAGAAACGTATGACTATTTACAAGGTACTAGTAAAATTAAGAACCTGAAATTTATCATGACTAACCTGTTGCATAAGCCTAGCTATGAAACTCAATCTTTAATGACTAAGTTGGTTATAAATGATGAAGTATCCTATAACCTGTATCTATCTGATAACATAGAGATAGAACCTTATATCTGTAATGTATTAGTCGTAAACGTAAAATCCATCTCTAAAACTGACCCCCCCTGACAATATATCTCATTTCCGAGAAAAACGCTTTTTCAAACCTGAACTTTGCAAATATTCTGAGTAAGACTAACCAAGGCACAATGGTCGTCCAATGTTTAAATATTAGCTCGTCTCCGATATGTCTTGATAAAAATGTTCAAATCTCAATAGCAAACCCTTTACTATTACAGAGGGAATCTTCTAGTATAATTATAGTTAATTCCTCTGAAGGCTTGTCAGATGATGAGTTAAAAAACGTTTATCGTGAAATTTTATTATCAAAGTCTACTAAAGACGCAGATCTTATTGTCCTTCAAGACGAATCCCAACTTGAAGAGATATTGACTTTCCTTTTAGCCAATGAGAATGCCATCGCTTTAAGTCAGGACAGAGTATGTCTTTGTGACTTAAAAAAAATTTAACCTGGCACTAACTCCTGACGCCTCCAAATATATTTATAGCCCAAACCATCATCTACCCCATAGATTTCAAAAGGACATCGATGCATGCATTGATTATTGCATTTTAAAAGATTATATAGAACCCTCATGTAGTCCCCATTCGTCTCCCTTATTAGTCATCCCGAAGAAGGATACCCTTCAGAACAGAATTGTTTTAGACTGTAGAAAATTAAATCGGTTTACTATTCCAGATAGATTTCCCATTCCGAGCATCCAGGAAACTTTTCTAAGTTATGAAATTCTACTGTCTATTCCACTCTCGATTTATTGAGTGGCTATTATCACTTGGAGGTCGAAGAAGGTAGCAGGCCCTACGTGGTATTATCGTCGCACCGAGGTCGGTATCAACCGAAAAGATTACCGATAGGACTGAAGAACGCACCTAGCGTGTTCTGTAGGACCATGGAGTTGGTGTTGTCCCATATTCTCGGCATACATACATCAATTTATTTAGACGATATAATCGTTTTTTCGAAGGATATTGATTCTCATTATAATAGTCTATCCACTGTATTCAACGCCTTCAAGAAATCGAATCTTAAAATTAAGTTGGAGAAAGCAAACTTTTTCAAATGTTCTTTTATCTTTCTAGGTTTCCTTATCAGCCATAAAGGAATCTCTGCAGATCCTATAAAGCTTCAAGCCTTGGAATCTTTCCAAGTACCTACAGATATTCCCAGTTGCATATCTTTAATCGGGTTTGTATCTTATTTCCGCCAACTTGTTCCAAATTTTAGTGTAATAGCTAATCCCTTAACCTCCCTTTTTAGAAAAAATGATAAATGTTGTTGGGGTGCTGAACAACAGGAATCATTCGAAACTCTAAAAACCAAACTGTTAGTAGAACCTATATTAAGCTTTCCTGATTTCTGTAAAGAATTTATTCTTAGCACTGACGCCAGTTCTATTGGACTGGGCAGTGTCCTCGCTCAACTTGACTCTGAAGGGAAAGAAAGACCAATATCTTTCGCTTCACGGGTTCTTAGTAAAGCTGAGCGAAATTACTCCTCCATCGAAAGAGAAGCTTTAGCTATTACTTGGTCGGTCTCTAAATTCCGAAATACCATTTTTGGGTACCCTATGAAGATTTATACTGACCACCAGCCTTTAGTCAGTATTTTTAAAAATAAAGACTTGAGTCATAAATTAGTTCGATGGACTATAAAGGTAAATTTTTTAAAACCGGAAATTGTGTATTACCAGGAAAGAAAATATTTGCCCTGATTATTTGTCTCGGAATCCTCCTCCACCTAGTGATGTAAATTATGTCTTTAATGTTAATATTTCTCCTTCCTCCACCAAAATATTGGCTTTAACAAAAGACATAATTAAAGAAGACCAGTCTAAATGTCCTAGTCTTTCTCCCATCATTAATCATACAAAAGAGACAGGCTGCACTCTTAACTATCCTCATGTCCTTCTACATGACATCCTCTATTATGTCACTAAGGACATGCAATATCTCATTGAAATCCCAGACCCCCTAATTTATACTGTTCTCACTTTAAACCATTTTTCTCTCGGATCCGGTCACATGGGTTCGTTAATAACGAAAAAACGTATTCATGAGAGGTATATTTTCCTAAACTCTCGAAACTTGTAGAATAGTTTTGTAGGGAATGCCCCTCATGTTTATCCGTAAAAGGAAACATCCCTAAGCGAGCTCCCATTTTCTCATATCCAATTCCGCATACTCCCTTCTGCAGAGTCCACACTGACATTATCGGACCTATCCGACCTTGTCAAAGTTCTGGAGCCAAATACATTTTGGTTTTTAAAGATTCCCTCACCAGATATGTAGATATTTGTCCCCTTATTTCTCGTAGCGGATTTCATATAGCCAATGCTTTATTACATAGAGTCTGATCTTGCTTTATCATCCGAATTTCCTCTTCCTGCAAATATGTTTCAACATTATGTAAAGTCTGCACTCTCAACTGGATACTGTTAGATCACCTATATCCAATAGTTTGATAGAAAGGGAGAACTTAAAGTTCGAAAACTTCCTCAGGCATTTTGTTAATAAGCAGGGAAGTAACTGGTCTAACTCCTTCCTTTTGCCCAGCTTTGTATCAACAGTACGTACAATGAAACCCTCGGTGACAGTCCCCACTATGTATTGCACTGTTATAATAAAAGGCTTCCATATGATTTAGATAATTATAAAACCCCTTTTACAGATTCTCATAATGATTATATTCCCACTCCCGATGATGTAAGGGATCTAGTTATCCGTACCAATCTCATACGAGAAATAGCAAGAGAAAGATTGGAAGCAGAAACAAATAAATTTGTTTCTCGTCAGCATGCCAAAACAGAGTACAGATTGGTACATAAGTCCAGATTGGTACATGAGTCCAGATTGGTACAAGAGTATATATATTAGGTGTTAAACCTCCGAACATTTCTCCCAAGTTGTTTAAGCGATGGGTTGGACCATATCGTGTTACTGGAATTCTTGGAAGGAATAGGCTCCTCATACAATGTATACAAACTGGTAAAGAGTGCTCTATCCATAGCGACAATTTCAAAATTGTCCCAGAACCCACTTTCAAACCGATTCAAAACTCTCCTTCAAATTCTAGCGTTCATAATGATTCTAACCATCCTACAACTCCAGATCTTTCTTATGGTAATGTTTATAAGGATTTCGTAAATCCTAACACGCTCCAAACCGCGAATAGAAACTATAAAAATGATAAGAAAGTAAAATTTAATGTATCAAATAATTTTAAATGGAGGAATAACAGATATGTTATCCCTCATAGAAGAAATCATTACCGTGTTCATGATGATTTCATTTACCCTCATTTATATTCGCGTAACATAAATAACAATCCAAGCTCTTTCACACATGGCACGTCTAATGCATCTCCCCCTCAGCATTCAAATAAAAATTTTAAAGATCCCATCCAATCAAGTTCTAGTTCAAGTTATGACAATTCATTTTCTGGGTTTACACCTAAATCGTCAAATACTTCGTTTTCAGGATTTTCAGAATTTAACGAAACTAATGATTACCAAAATCTAAACAGATCTAAATCAGAATCGAACATAACTGATAACAATTACAAACCTTATCAGCATTTTAAGGGTCCTCGCGATAATTCTCCCATGTACTTACGATCACACAAAAAAGTGGATAAATTCAGCAGTACCACAATCATAAATTATTCTAGAGATTCACAAAATCGATCTTTCGATTTCGATGATTAAAATGTTTTAATCTTTTGTGATTGTCTTGCTAGATGAAGTTGTTTATATAGTATTTTGCTAAATAATTCATTAAAGTTATTTTTTTTCTTACGTTGATTGAGAGGTTCTGAGTTTTACTCCAAAGGTTTTCAATATTCCTGAAGATGATGATTTATTTATTTATGTATTTTTTTTATTTTCGATTATGCTGATGTATATAAATTTTGTAAGACAAAATTTATTTTCCCACCGAGGAAACTTTTTGAGGGGAGGATCCAATATTGGGAATTTTGGGACCCCATTTTAGCCCCCACCTAAAAATGAACATAAAATTCTTAATTTTCAGACAATTTTGATGGGGAATATAGCAAACCGCAGCTTTTTTGACCTCTAAATCCGTCATTTTCGGTAGTCTTTCTGTTCATCTGTAAGTATTGTTTCTCGGCGTTTCATTTTTCAGAACCCTAATTCTTTTGACATTTTTTCGTATCAACTTCATTTTATTTTTTTCGAAAAGACTTCAAACTTGAAATATCATAGATGGGTCTATTACGCACAAAATGCACATATTAGTTTTTTGATTTTTGGAAAAATGTGCTCAGCAATGTCGAATTTCAAAACCTACTTTTTTTTTTTTAAATTGCTGAGCACAATTTTCAAAAAAATCAAAAACTAATATGTCAATTTTGTGCGGAATAGACCCATCTATGTATATTTCAAGTTTGAATCATTTCGAAAAAAAATGGTAGAATGATACGAAAAAATGTCAAAAAATAGGTTTCTGAAAAAAATGAAAACGCCAAATAAAACAATGACTACAGAAACAGAAAAAGACACCCGAAATGACGTTGAGAGCGTCAGAAAAAAAATATTACTCTTCTTGAAATATCAAAAAATTGTCTGAAAATTAAAGATTTTCTATGTAAATTGTTTAGGTTGGGCTAAAATGAAGCGTCCCAAAAAGCCAAAAATAATATTTCAGTGTGTATCATGACGTTAATGAAATTAAAACAATGATTAACAAACTGATCAGCAAAACTGTGTTTAATTATCCAATCATGAAATATAGAAATTTATTTCAAAACAATGAATGGAAAAAACGGTAATGTTTTATGTCCTGGAATTATTCCATGCAACTTAATGGGCTTCAAATTTTATTATAAAGTAATTTTCTCCAATATATGACTGGAAGAAATAAGTGAAAATTCTTTGATGCTTAATGTTTAGAGTTAGTGAACCATGTGAAATTATATCTTTAAATTAGTGTTTTATATATTGTTTAATGTTTTAATTATTTTCCTTTGCAGCGTCCACTTGCCCTTTTTATCTGTTCTTTTGTGTTTGAGTTTTTATATTAATATTTAGTATTAGTAATATTATTACCTGCTTATTACTTTTTGTCTCTTAAGCAACGATATAAATTCTCGTATAAAGAATTCTCAGTAAAAGGTAATCTCCGATATTAACTTTGTCCTTTGTGCATAAAGAAAGAGAAGTTATTAAATTATTATTTTGAAAAACTTATTCTGCATATTAACAAGGTTGTTAAAGCACGTTACATTACATTAATGCATGAACATTATTTGTAAATAAATATCTTGTACAAACATTTTGAGAAAATGGTCATTTTATTATGTGTATAATAAAATTTATTCAAGTAAAGAAGTGTCTATTAACCCAGGCTAGTCTTCTCTAAAGATCGGTGAATAAGTATACCTGTATCGGGACGTAAATGGGTACCGAGAGCTACCTATATGGCAACACACGGATATAGGTAAATACCATAAGAGTCGTTCAAAAGACTATCTATTCTTAAAAAGTAAGTTGACGACCTGTGAAAAGATAACATCTGCAAGATAAGAAGTTAAATTAAACTAAAGAACGACCGGAAATATATATATAGTATATATAAATATATAATAGTATATAAATATATATATATATATATAGATATATATTATATATATATATATATATACTATATATATATATATTATTAAAATTATATATATATAAAATAATTTTTATATATATAGATATTATATATATATATATATATAGTATATATATATCATTCATCGTTGCCCTTGGTTCTCAGAACTTGTCGAATGGGTACGAAACTTGCACAGAAATCCACGCATGTATGAGCATCTTAGGGTAATAAACACAGTATATATTTATTACAGTAGCGTCAGATAGATGGAATGTTGTCGGGCAATTTCTGATATTGCCCTTTTAGAATTGAAAATAAATTCATATACTATTTATGACGTCGAACATTAAAGTAAATCCAGCAATATTTTAAAAACAAAGTCATTTTCCTTAAATTTTTTTTACCACGATAAAACTAAAAATATATATGACTTAGAAATAAATTTGCTAAATACAAAGCAATTAAAATATGTGTTTTATTTTTGCGGAAGGTACACTACACCACACAAGGGGTCCGAAAATTATTAACATGCATTAAGTTACTAATAATTTTCTACTATGGTATAAATAGTGGTAGCGGACACAAAATGCACGCTACCCCATGTCCTTTTCGTAGCTCTTACGCACGTAGAGACATACTTTATATATTAAGTAATTGATATATATAAGTATATATAATATTATATATATGATGATAGTATAATATATAATATAATATATATATATATTAATATATATATATATATATATTATATATATATATATATAGTATATATATATATATATATATATATATATAATATATACTTATATATATATATATTATATATATATATATATATGAGCGTATTCAGCTGGACAGGGGCACACTAGCCCCTCCTCAAATCTTGACGAAATAAAAAAATTCAACCTTATATAATTTGCAGACGGCTGTTTTAAGTGTTATTAAAGAAAAACTGAAGAAGATATACATTATCGATAGATAATGGAGATAGTAATTGTCTAATAACTACGTATTAAAAAATTACATTTCTAAGAGTTTTATGTTGTTTATTCTACGTTTTCATATGCTGGAAGTCAACTACCTGGTGCTATTACGCATACTAGCTTCACCTGATATATTCTCCGCTAGATTGTCGCAAGAAGCAAAAAATTTGCGTGTCTTCTCCAATGACTGATGAAACGGCGGATTGTCAGGCAAAGAACAAGTATTCTAGAGATTTAAGGTTTTTCGATCTTGAAAAAATGACTATTTCGAGAGAATTTCTGGCGTTGAGTTCTTAAAAGGGTATGGCATGATAAAACACTGCCAAGTAGATTGCATTTTGTTTTAGTAAAAGGTTTGGAATCCCGAGTTATACGCGTTGGTCAGGGCGTGCGACGCCTGCGCATCAATGGCAGTAGAGAACATTAGAGTTCAAAAGAACGCTGGGAAAAATGTTAAAAAAAAATATCATTATAGTTTCACTGTTGCAAGCCATCGCTTATTTAGTGGAATTAATGACCTAACATTATCCGGAATTCGAATACTATTGCACAATAAAGAAGTAATAAACTTTTTCAAATCTCCACCCTAAGAAGAAAACACATTCCCAACTTGCCTGAAACTTTGTAAAACCCGTTGGACTCATAAATATCATAGTATTGCTAGTTTCCATACAAATATGATAAAAAACTCGTTGAAGGCTAGAAAAAATGTCAAAGGAGGAAACAGTCAAACAAAGAAAACAGCATTTCAATTTATACTCCTCCAGGCAAACAAGACCCGATGTTCATTATAACTTTCGTAATAGCCAAATATTTGCTTTAGTTGAACCCATGGTTAACATTATTGAAACAAAAAATAGTGACCTTTGCTGCGTTTGAAATAATTACAACAATGTCCAAAGAATTTTGAAAATTGTCAAAGACCACCGAAAAACTGCTGATCTGCCTCTGCTCTTATCCGCCAATGTTATTGCTGCCTGATCGTTAGTAGAGCTTGCAACCAACAACACATTGCCAAAATCATCTGCTGAAACTTCTGGCTGCAATTATTGGAAGCGACTCTGTACTTGTACCTAGTCTCTGATATCACTTCATCTTTTTTAGAGACTAGATTTTTCAGAAAACAAAGTGACAGCATTTCATCTTTTCATTTCATGCGGTAATCTTAAGTAAGTGCTCCCGAGGCAGTTCTGCGTTAGAAAGTAAAACGCTTTCCATAGTTTTATTGATCTTGATATCAAGCAGGGAGTTTTGCGGAAAATGTCTTGTGTGGGCCTTCGGGCTGCGGCAAGTCAGAATTGCTCCGCATGATTTCGAGACTGGAACTCACTGAAGTATTAAAGAAGCCGACCCCGTTTTTCCTCAAATCGAAATCTGTCTATTAATTGGAGTTGTGTTACTGTGTTCAATAGTACCATTGAGAAGGTCTTTCAGCACTCTATTTGTGAAAGTAAAGACTAGAGCTAAGAAACACAATGTCGAAGACAGGCTTAATGACTATGTAGGATGAGTCTTAGAAGTTATCTAGTAAGTGAAAAAATGAATGAATTGGAAACATATATAATTGCTAAATTGGTAGAAAATCCAAGGCTCTAATGGCTAGTTTAGATTAATATTAGT
>JABUQX010116073.1:0-5000 GCA_015478945.1 Trachelipus rathkii | reverse complement strand
GGCCCTTGTATAGCTGAAGCAACTGAGAAGAGGAAAAAAAGTCTCGCATTACTAAAACAGCGAACCCAGTTCTTTGAGGCACGCCGCTAGCAACCTTGTTGATTGCAGAGTTTCAAACATTGTTTGTTATGTTAGCGCCAAGGATGTTTATATTGTCACTAGGAGAACGATGAGAACCTCGTAGAGATAGGAAGTTGAGGTGTTTAGAGAGGAGATTGTAGAAGTTGAGTTTTAAAGAATTAAATTTCACGAAGGTTGAGACGACCCCACCCGGAAATCCTATCCAGATCAGGCGAGATAGATCGAAGATTAAGACGAAAGTAATTCTAGAAGCAAGAGGAGCAGAATTAAATGAGTTGAAGAATGAAGGGTCGAGTCATCGGCATAGAGTGGATAGAGTTAGATGTGCGGTGAGAAGACGTTTATGAAAGTAAGAATAAAGTAGGAGAGAGACAGAACCCTGAGAGCACACAATAACAGAAAAAGAAGAAGAAAGTCGCCCCCGTCAACAACAGCCGACATGAGCGATTTTTGAAGAAAAACTAGACATAAGTAAGAAGCAAGTGAAGGAGGAAACCCAAAGTAAGGAAGCTTGGAGAGCAGTGACGCGTGCCATCCCGGTCAAATGCTTTGCATATGTCAAGCGCCACCACGCAATCTCCCCGTAGTTCCTAAGGCGGAAAAACATAAAATCAGTAAGATAGGAAAGTATTACGCCGTAGACCTCGAGCGCCGAAACAGTTACTGGCCATCGGAAAGAAGTGAATAGATTCATATGATCTAAGAAATGAAGTTGAGAAGAAGCGTTTCAAAGATCTTAGATAGGAAACAAGTGAGAGCTAGATAGGACGATAGTTAAAGGAATCAGAGCGGCTACCTTTTTTCGAATCGTGGTGACATGTGCGTCCTGCCAACACTGCAGGAAAGTGTTTTAGTATGAGCATAGAGAATAAGTTGAACGGGCGTCAGCACGGAAGCACACTCCTTCAAAACTCGGGAGGAATGCCATCGGGCCACCCGCTTCCTAACGTTCGTAATTTCAGGAGCCCATGCACCCGATCGTATGTTAATCACAGGCAAAGCATAGGCACACCCTTAGAGGAAAAGAGGAGGATGAGAATGCCAGAATCGTCGCAGGCGTTGAGTAGAGAAAACTAGGAGGCCCGAAGAGATTGCCTTCTTCAGATGAGAAGATTAGCAGACAGAACCAGCAAGCGAATAAGAGGAGAAAGAAGATTTACCGAAGTTGTTTAGAGATTTTTTGCAGACCAGAAGATCTCGTCAGATCAAAAGAACCGATGAGGTTAGCGCACTTTCGTTTGATGAAAGCCTCTTTGCTCTCGAAGAGTATACCTGCAACGATTTCTAGCAAATTAGCAAGAGTGATAGATAGGAGAACGAAAATTTTCACTACCGATACGCACTGTCTCTAGGCTGAATGGCACGAGAACAAGCACGATCGAACCAGGATTATGAGGAGAGAAAAGATTTAGTCGAAGAAGAATGAACCTCCTCCCATCAACGACTACAGCTCCCACCTTATCGGCAGAAGCGAAGCGTCACAGAGACAAAGCAGTCATTCCAATTATAGTAGCGTAGAAGCGACGGCAAGCATCCAATCGGCCTGATCAAAGTGCCAGGAAAAAACGCGTAGGGCAGGATGGAACTTGTTGGAGAGAAAGTATTATAAATTAAAGATATAGGTTGTGAGTCAGATTCTACCGATAGAACGAAGTGGTTATTTTGAACGAGAGAGGACTTAGTGGTGAAACATAGTCAAGTGTGTTCAAGGAATTGGTTAGGACGGATCCCGAATGCTGTGTGGGTTTTTAATGAGTTTGCTCCAGATCGTTTGAGATGCCGAATGATTCGGCCTGCCTCCCCACCTAAATCGGTATGGGAGGCCCAACCATTCATTGTTATGTACATTGAATCCCTAAAAGAGAAGGACTCAGTATCTTGGATGTGAAGAGTATAAAGCGTCTCGTAGAGAAGTAGAAAGATATTCAAAAAAGAGCGTGAAAATCTGTTTGTTAAGTAGAGCAGTAGCAGAA
The DNA here is from genome assembly GCA_015478945.1 of Trachelipus rathkii. Taxonomy (NCBI): domain Eukaryota; kingdom Metazoa; phylum Arthropoda; class Malacostraca; order Isopoda; family Trachelipodidae; genus Trachelipus; species Trachelipus rathkii. The sequence continues at coordinate 2,946 of JABUQX010116073.1, read as the reverse complement.
GCATAAGGATATTGTAGTAGAAGGAGAAAGATTTAAGCCCATAGAAACATCGAAATTAAGAGATTCGAGATTCACGAGATGTGTTACAGGAGTTATTTATGTTAACATAGGCACATACTCCACCCTTTAGACGGAAAGTATGAAATAAGTTATAGTTGGACATATTAAACGAGGTAGAGGATGAATTCTTAGCTATCTGGGTCTCAGAAAAGAGCAAAAGGTTAGGCTAGAGTTAGAGAGAACTCTATTTACCTTTAACACAAATCTTTTTGTAGGCAATTTCGAGAATAGAAGCCCGCGTGCTGTGCAAACCTGGCACATCACACACGCACACACAAAACCACAAACAAAACAAAAAACAGACAAAAAACAGACAGACAAAAACAGACAACAAAAAAACGAAAGCTGAAATCAGATTAAATTGTTCACTCACTAAAAAACGTAAATGATTAAATGCTAAACAACATATACAATAAATATTAAAACTGAAAAAAAAAAATCCAGAAAAAGTTTAAAACATACGCATTCACAGACCCTAACAGATTACGACTAAAAACAAAAAATTACAATCAACAAAATAAAACTAAATATTTTTATCATGTTAAGATTATATCAGATAAATACGTAGGTGTTATGCAAAAACCCTTTTAAAATAAATAGAGAAAAAAATAGAAACACTAAAAAATCTTAAAGTTAAAAACGAAGGAAAAATAATATATATATATATTAACCTAGTTCCTCTCAAAAGCATATATTCCACAATCCTTACACCCTAACTTTGCCTGTCCATCATTACTAAAAGTTTCAAAAAACAAAAATTAAAAACGAATAACCTATCTTTTATAAGGATTATAATTTTTCAAATATTAAAACAAATTAGTAAAAAACAAATTAAAACAGGAGAGCAGTTAATATACACACACTTAATGGGGAAAAATAACTAAAACGATTATGAACATTAATCAACCCATTTGAGGAGCTCCAGTAAAATACAACCTGTCACATCACAGTCAAAACGCACAATATATATATATATATACAGTGATGGGCACGGTACATGAAAATTGATTGGGCGATACCGGTACATCGATACTTGTAATTCTCTTGGGCGATACCGCATACTCGGTACTTTGAAAAAAACGTTGGCGGATACGTACTTCGGTATTGTATCCGCCGATACAATCCGATAAACATCGCTACATTAAGAAGATAATAAACAAAAAAGTGAATAATTGCTTTTGATGAAATAGTTATGCACATAATACATTCTATTACTGTTGATTAGTTTTTATGTCAATTCGTTGCTTCTTCATCATGTAAACTTTTTATAATTGATAAAAATTAAAGTTAAACAAAGGTAAAGATTTTGAAATTGCATAGAAACGAAAGTTTAAAATTGCTGTCACAGTGAGCAAGTTCAAAAAATTTCCCAGAAGTTATTAATTCGGACTTACACCAGTTTGTTGCATTAATTTTTTTGAAATGTTCTTCGGAATCTTTTGTATTTAAGGTGTGACTTTAATTGTTACATTATTCATTGTTAAAGTTATTTTGAAGAATAAAAACTTCAAAAAATAAATGAATAAAATTACAAACAAATTGACCAAGCCTAACTTCTTCAATCAACTTGCAATAAGAGACTGCGAGTCTGAAGTACGAACGGCATAAATTTTGAATGTACGATTGCAGGAATAAACATATTGGAACACGTTTCACTTAAATGATTTAAGCTGCGTTTCCAGAAGCCGAGTGCAGCCCGTGCTGCAAAATCGATCGAAACCTTTCGATGAATAAAAATAACTTAACCAAGCACGAGAACAGGAAATTTTGAGTACCTGGAAACGGCCGAGCGCGCCCCGTCGGATCAGCTGACATTGTAAACAATACTCTTATACTATATGTATCTATTTTATGAAATCATTATTATATTTATATCTATATTAAAAAGTTAACTTAAAATATAAAAACTTTCGATCACATGCAAGGAACCATGTTAATTCTCAATAATTTTGTAAACAATAGTATTCCTTCGCAGCCCGCCCGTCTGTACTAATTCCCGAAATCAAGGATTTAACAACGGGCGCCTGACTGTGACGTTTACATGACGTAGAAGTGCGCAAACGGGCGCTGGAAACGATGCATGTGCGCCTGTGTGCCCGCCCGGGCTGCAGTCGGGCTTCTGGAAACGCAGCTATATTGAACGAGAGAATTATGAAACAATATATATATATAACATTTAAATATTAGCCAGCAGAGAGTGAGAGAGTGAGGTTTGTTTTAAGTTGAGCTCTGCGTGAAAGTCGATCGCAGCATTTTGAGTGTTGAGTCACTTATGTGATTTTTATACTGGCACAAGTGAAATATTATTCCTTAATGTGTTAATGTGTCAAGCTAACTTTTCTTATTATTAAGAAGTCTATTATCAGGTGTCTCTACGAATTACCAAGTGTCTCTACGAATGTTTAATCTAGCCAGTGATTAGCGTGTAGTTTATCTTCATACATTTCGCCACTCTTAGAAACGTGAAGTTATTAGCTATTATAAACTGTGTATTAATGAGCTATTATATCTGTACTGATCTTTTATGATTATTTATTTCAAATGTGATAAACTATTTGTGCAGAATTTATTGTCAGAAGTATTTTTGGATGTTTTAATGAGCTTGATTTCTCGTATCCTAGTTTTGCATCGAAGAAAGCAAATCTCCAAAAAATTCCAAGGTATTGTCGTTGCATAAATTATCATTCTCCTTCGCAACAAGGGTTGGTTCGAATCTCCGAGACATTTTATTCACTTTCTCGCAATGTTTTATTAATATATAATCAATATAATTATCAAAACCCAATGTGTTTATTATGATGAAAATTTTTTTAAAAGAAAATTAGTCACAAAAAATTGAAGCAACTTATCCAATAATAAATATTTTCAATATTTAACAGATGTTGC
>JABUQX010116072.1:17500-22276 GCA_015478945.1 Trachelipus rathkii | reverse complement strand
TTCCAATTCACTTAATTGGTAAAATGGTACTCATTGTGAATACGTAAATATAATAATAAATATTTAGATCTCATGTTGACCAAAGTTTAAAATGTAAATAAATCTTATTTTTCTCACCAACCAATAATATGAAACATAAATGTGACTCCCTCATATAATAAGAAAAGTTTATATTATATATATATATATAATCTATATATTAATATATATATATATATATAATATATTATTAGATATATATATATATATAAATATATATATATATATATATATATAATTATATAGTTTATATAATATATATTATTATATTAATATATATAAATATATATATATATATATATATAGTATATATATATAGTATATATATATACTATATATATAGAGTGTGTGAGGAGTATAGTAGTGAGTGAGTGAATGAGTGAGTGAGTGAGTGAGAGTGGCAGTGAGTAGTAAATAAATCGCAGACTGGTAACGTGTGAGTAGCTCAAGTAATATATATATATATATATTATTATATATATATATTAATATATATAATAATATATAATATATAATTTATATAAGAGAGGGACCGAGAAAAGGTTAGGGTTAGGGTTAGGGTTAGGTTAGGTTAGGTTAGGTTTGGTAGGTTAGTTAGTTAGGTTAGGTTTGGTTAGGTAGGTTAGGTTAGGTATAGGTTAGTAGATAGGTTAGGTAGGTTAGGTTAGTTAGGTTAGGTAAGGTTAGGTTTGGTTAGGTAGGTTAGGTTTAGGTTAGGTTTAGGTTAGGGTAGGTAAGGTTAGGTTAGGTTAGGTTAGCTAGTAGGTTAGGTTTAGGTTAGGTTAGGTAGTTTAGGTAGGTTAGGTTTTAGGTTAGGTTAGGTTTAGGTTAGGTTAGGTTAGGTTTGGTTTATAGGTTGGGTTAGGTTAGGGTTGCTTTAAATTTATTTGTTGCAACTTTATCTCATTATTAATCTTAGCTCTTATAAAATAATTGTTAAAATCTAACTGCTCTATTTTTTTAATTATTCCATTCTTCTTCGCAGATTGTAGTAGATGTAAGTTCCTTACACATGAGTTATATAAACAGAAATTATTTTTACTTAACTAATTTTGAGCTTAACAAGCATGTATTTCTCTAACTGGCACATTTTCATTACAACCTTGTTTTTGGCGTCTCCAAATTTTTCTTTCATCTTTATACTTTATAACCATTTCATGATGCCTTTTGCATTTTTTTACTTTTTGGTATGAAATTATAATTTTCGAAAAACTTTATAGCATCGTCTTTACTAACGATATTTTGGAAAATTTTTAAAAACTAATACTTTCATCAAGCCGTTTTTATGTATACCAGATTATTTTAAATATTTTTCGGTATTTCGTGAAGCTCATTTCTTATAATTTGTTGGTCTTTTTAAATACAATTTATTTTTCTCTTTCCTGGTAGGATATTGGGTAAAAATAATAACGTCCAGAAAGCAGTTTTTATTATGCAATTTTCAACTTTATCTAATTTTTTTAGTAAGCTTCTTACTAGTTTTTTTCTCGAAGAATTACATTTTTGAATTCAGTGGAAAAAGTTTTATAATTCTGCAAATTTTCATTAAAAAATTCAACAGTCCAGACAACACGAAAGATCCAAAATCCACATTCGGAAAGGTTTTCAAGTGCTTCAAAAGTTTCCAATCCCACTGGTATGCAACCTTCCCAAATACCGCTACGTAATTTACTAATTTAATCAATATAGCTCACGAAAAAATGAAAGTCCACACACATAATAAGAAAAACAAACTTAACAGAAAATTCAATCTTATTTTTACAGTACAATAGTATTTGGTTCAAAGCATCGGATCCCTCAAAAATAGTAAACTAATCAAACTACATACCAAATACATACGAAAAAATCATACTACGTTATGGACTCTTTTTCTCAATAAATAACACCGATCCTTGGATGAGATTCACAAATGATTTCAACAAATGGGAAAATGTCTTAATACTAATACTTTTCCTCAGTGCTGGAAGCGCGCATATGTCCAACCGATCCCGAAAAAAGGCAGCCGCTCTGATCCTTCCAACTATCGCCCTATAGCTCTCACTTGTATTCTATCTAAAATCTTTGAAACTCTTCTTAACTCTCATTTCCTGGATCATCTGGAGTCTCATTCCCTTCTTTCAGATCATCAGTCTGGCTTTCGTCGTTCCAGGTCAACTGGTGACATACTTTCCTATCTAACTGATTTATGGTCTTCAGCCTTTAAGGGACCATGGGAGTCTTTGCGTGGTGGCGCTGACTCCATATCCAAGCTTTTGATCGGGTTTGGCGCGCGCTTCACTGCTCTCTAAGCTCCCTTCCTTGATTTCCTCCTTCTCTTTGCTTACTCTGGTCTAGTTTTTTTCTACCCCCCCCCCCCCCCCCCGATCGCTCTATGTCAGCACTCGTTGATTGGACGACCTCTTCTCGCTTTCCTGTATTGTGGTGTCGCAAGGCCAGTTCTATCTCCAACTTTGTCCTAGGAACTTTTCATCAACATGCTCCTCAGGCTTGTACTTCCAACTATGTCACTGCTTATGCCGATTGACTTAAACCTCGCACTCTTCTACTCACTTCAATCTGCTCCTCTTTTGCTTCTAGAGTTGCTCTCGTCTTCAGCTTTCGATTCTATTTCTTCGTCGATCTGGATGGATTTTCGCGCGGTGGGTCCGCAACTTGTAAAATTCAATCTCTTTAAAAACTCACTTTGCTACATCTCCCTTTCAAAAAACACCTTGCCTACTTATCTTTTTGTCAATTGTATTACCGTAACGTTTGCTCCTGTAAACAACATAACATTCTGTCCTTAACATAAACAATTAATTGTGCTTGGAAACCTCATATTTCAATGGTTGCTTAAGGTGGCCTCAAAGAGACTGGGAGTTTTATTTAGATTGCGGGAATTTTTTTACTCTGCACAGCTACTCCAATTATATAAGGCTTATTCGCCTTTGCATGGAGTACTGTTCTCGCATTTGGGGGGGGGGCTCCGGCTCCCCCCTTTATTGGATAGGGTTGAGTCTAAAGCTAAGAGACTAATAAACTGTCCCCTACTTTAACTCTCTTGACCCTGCTATCTCTGCGACGTGACGTTGGCGCTCTATCTCTTTTCTATAGGTCTAAAACGGTAGACACTTGTGGGAGTTGGCCGCTCGCATTCCACCTCCATTGCGTCGCCCTCGCAATACAAGGGGTGCCTTGCTCTCGCATGAGTTTTGCGTGAGTATTGAGAACCCAAGACTTGTTCGTTGTGGTGCCCCTTTCTTTTCCAGCCACTTCTGTTTTGTGGAACTTCTTGCCAAAATCTGTTTCTTCCTGCTATATTTAATCTTCCTCTTTAAAGCCCACGCCTGCGCTCACCTGAGAGATTTGCCTTAGACTGGGGATTGGGTGGGTTTTTCAATGTTTTATTTCCGCCTCCATGGAAAAGGGCTCGCCGTGAGTGGTGGTTAACTATAATATTATATTATATATAATCTATATATATATATATATATATATTATATATATATATATGTAAAAAATATAAAATTTATAAATATAATATATATATATATCTATATATAATTATTATATATATATATATTTATATATATATATATATATATTATATAATATATATTATATATACTATATGTATATATATATATCATATATATATATATATCTATATATATATATATATAATATATATATATACTATATATCTATTTATATAATATATATATATATATATTGTATATATATATATATATATATATATATATATATATATATATATATATATAATATATATATATTATATATATATATATATAATATTATAATACGCTGTCGTTTCTCGGCTTGGAATCGTCCCATCACTAATATATATAATATATATATATATATATGTTATATATATATATATATAATATATATATATATATATATATATATATATCTATATATTTATATATATATATATATATATATATATATATATATAATTATATATTATATATATATATATATATATATATATATATTATAATATATATATATCTATATATATTATGTATATGTATATATTGGTAAGGTTATGATAGGTTTTGCCAAGTATACAAAGATTTGCTCTGTATACTTGACAAAACTTATCATAACCTAAACCAGGGGTTCCCAAACTTTTTTCACAGCGGCACCCTTGTTGTGCTAAAAAAAATTCGCGGCACACCTACTCTTAAATTGGTTTGAGTACTTAGTCTTAGGTCTTAGGAAAACAACAAACACAATGCAAATTTAATGCTCATTTACCTTTAATGTGAAGAATGAAACTGTTTTAATGAATTTTTCATATTTTCTATAAGTTTTATGAAGTTTTTGTCAATTTTACAATTAAATCACTTGACGCTGAAAGATTACTCCTGTATCTGTTTTTTATGTAAGCATACGTTGAGAATGCAGACTCACATAGATAAGTGGAATTAAAACGCACAAGTCTTTTTAATGTAATCTTGCCAACAGTATTGTTTTCTTGGCCTCCTTCGTGGCATTTAAGTTCAAAGTGCTGTCTTCACTGATGTCCAGCAGATTTTGAAAAGCTTCATTTATCATACCAGTAGGTTTACGTTTCGGGTCGCACGAAAACGAGTTTGTCATCCAGCTGTAGGCAGCCTCAGAATCAACATCGGGAAAATACTCAACAATGTTTTTTTTCAAACCTTCCAAGTGGGCAGTAATCATTTCGAGGAAGTTCGGTTGAAGATGGATCTCATTTGTTTT
>JABUQX010116072.1:0-7500 GCA_015478945.1 Trachelipus rathkii | reverse complement strand
TACTAAGCATAAATATTTTTCACATACCAAATCAAAGGTGCTCAATATGTCCACCATTGGATGCACGGCATATGTCCGTACGGTAGTCAAACTCGTCCCAAACCTTTGCGAGCATGTCTGCATCCACTGCTTCCACGGCTGCTGTTATGCGTATCTTCAGTTCGGTTAATGTAGCTGCTGAGATACGCATAACAGCAGCCGTGGAAGCAGTGGATGCAGACATACTCGCATGCAGACATGCTAGTATATATAAAGGATTGGGACGAGGCCGTGCATCCAATGGTGGACATATTGAGCACCTTTGATTTGGTATGTGAAAAATATTTAAACTTAGTATTGTAACATAAACTTAATTGCAGATTTCTATGTTCAATAGTTTTCATAATAAACTCTTTTCAAATCGGATGATTCTTTATGAAACACCCTGTATATATATATATATATATAGATATAATCCTAAACAAAAAAATACTATATATATATATATATATACTATATTATATATATATATATATATTATATATTATATATATATATATATAGATATATATATATATATAATATATATTATAATATTATATATATAATATAAATAAATAAATATATACTATATATATTATATATATATATATATATAATATATATATTTTATATATATTATATATATATATATATATATATATAATATATATATATTAATATATATATAATATATATATATAATATTATATTATATATATAATATAATATATATATATATATATATATAATATATCGCATTTTTACGAAAAGGTTAGTCATCTGGCATTATTCTACTTCGTACGGTAACACAATTACATAAAAAAAAGTTACCTATTCCGAATGATTTAAAATAAAATATGAAAAATAATAAATATTACTTTATAATTAAAATGTAAATTATTGAAAATTGACGCTATCTGAACGTACTTCGAGTACTTATTAGAACGTTTGTAACTTTAGCAAAAATAGTCGAATCTAGCGAAATGTTCAAAAAAACAACCTGAGAGACAATTTATTCTCGTAAAATAACCAGTATGTGCAAAACACATAAACTGATGAAGCATCTCTTACATGTTTTATCATAATCATTCGTCAGTATTAACTGTAACTATAACAGGTGTTACCAATCTTTCAATCTAAACAAAAAAAGAGACGATATACTTCAACATACAAAACAATGACACTGTAAAATTTTTATAGACATATTTAAACATGGTTTCTCACAGAAAATCTGAATTCTGCACAATATATATCCATAATGTAGATCATTAAAGAATCAACGCAGCTCCATTTCCAGAGCATATTAAAAAAGCTCCTCAAAAAGAATATAACTCAAGTTCAGCATCCAAAGTATCTCCAACCCCAGCAATATGCGATAGAGAAAATATGACAAGCTCTGTCTGCTACAGCTTAGCTCTCTTCCTCAAACACCCAGATACCAGCGTAGCTTTTTTTAATTGTGAGTTTAATTGATAGCATACCTAAGATCTATGAGATATTAACTTGTTAATATATGGGGTATGACCACCCGCCCCGACTCGCACGGCTTCCCGCAACCACACACGCCGACAACTGGGGCTACACACCAGACAGCACAGGACCCAGCACCTAGTCTGTCTTATTCAAGCCCTCTGTCCACTGCGACCCACTTGCGCACTTTGTATGACACTACCCTTGTCTATTAAAATCTTCCTGGTTCATCCCGATTTCCGCAAGGAATTTCAGGCCTCTTCCAGGATACGAAGTTTTGATATCGTAAGGCTTCAGTACATCCCTCTGCCAATACCAATATCTTTGCCAGCTTAAAGCTTCGCAATTACATAGAATGTGTTCTGCCGTTTCTACTGCTTCACGGCAGTATCGGCATGAATCACATTCAACTTTTCCCATTTTCTTGAGGTGATATCTGACTGGCCCATGTCCAGTCAGAATTCCAGTCAAAATTCGAAGATCAGATCTACTCAGAGCAAGCACTTCCTTTGCCTTTCTCGGAGAAAGATCAATCAGATCTTTAGCTTGTCTGAGACCAGGGATGCTTGTCCAGTAATTGGTCATAGCTTTGTGTTCCCATTGTGTCAGAGATTCTTTAATGTGGGCCTTAGAAAGTCCACAGAAGGGTTCCGGACCACAGTAGGCGGTTCTGGCTCCTTCCTTAGCGAGGCGATCAGCCTCCTCATTGCCTGGTACACCTTGATGCCCCGGCACCCACATCAGATTAACTCTGTTGTGTTGAGCCAGTTGCTGTAGGGTACGTTGACATTCCCAAACCAGTTTAGAGTCATACATGCAGGAGCTCAGAGCCCCGATAGCCGCCTGACTATCAGTTGCCACAGCGATCTTTGCCCCTCGCATCCCTTTTTCTATGTTTATTCTGGCACAAGCCATTATAGCGTAAATCTCTGCCTGAAAGATGGTGGGAAAAGCACCCAGGGCTATACTGCGCCTGCAATTGGGTCCGACCAGTCCCGCGCCAGTCCCACCATCTATCATTGATCTATCAGTGTACCACATAATGGTTCCTGATTCAAGTTTAGGACCTCCATTATCCCAAGTTGAACGATTTGTAAGAAGGATTTTATACTTCTTTCCAAAGCTTTTTTGTTTTGGCATTAAGTCCGAAACTACAATGCCCATTTGTATCTCTGGTACATCTTCCAAAATTCGAAGGTGTCCGAGTCCAGTTCTTAGTTTAATTTGACCAAGAATGGCCAGTCTGGTTGCACATGACATGGCCTCCCTTCTGATGTGCAAATGCAGAGGAAGGAGGCCTATCAGTGCCTCCATGGCTGCAGTAGGGCATGTATGCATTGCCCCTGTGATCGCTAGGCATGCAAGCCTTTGCAATCTTTGCAGTTTATTTTGTGCAGTCCTTTGTTCAACCTTCGGCCACCAAACAAGTGAGGCATAGGTGATTATAGGTCTGACTACAGTTATGTATAACCAATTGGTCATTTTAGGTTTCAGTCCCCATGTTTTGCCAAGCATCTTTCGGCATGTCCATAGGGCCATCGTACCTTTATCCACTACCCTTTTAAGATGTGGATTCCACGTTAGTTTTTGATCTAGGATTACTCCCAGATATTTGACTTCAGTGGAAGGGTTAATAGTGACATCACCAATCTTGGGAGCCGTGTATCTTAGCTTCCTCTTCCTGGTGAAGGGCACTATTACTGTTTTGCTTGGATTGATGTTTAGTTCCCTTTCCAAACACCAATTGTAGGATATATTGAGGGCATGTTGCATGAGTTCCATTAAGACCTCTATGTGTTTGCCTCTAATAATAATTACAAGGTCATCCGCGTATCCTTGCACCTCGAATCCGGATTCACTGAGTTTGGTGAGGAGACTATCAACCACCATGGTCCATAAAAGGGGTGAAAGTACCCCTCCTTGGGGGCATCCCCTCCCAGATGTCACAGTGATCATCTCCCCTCCCAGTTCAGCCGTAATACGTCTTGTCCCCAACATTGCTTTTATCCAGGCAATCGTTGAGGGTCCGACGCCCTTGGAGGCGGCGGCATCCTCCATGGTCACATGCATGGTGCTATCAAAAGCACCCTGCACATCCAGGAAAGCACAAACCGCCACCTCCTTGTGATCTAGCGCTCCTTCTATCTTGGATACCAAGCTATCTAGTGCGCCAACTGTTGATCTACCGGACTGGTAGGCCCATTGATTAGGATGGATTTTCTTTTCTATCGAATTTTCCACCCTTATGTGGTAGTCTAGCACCTTTTCCATTGTTTTCAAAAGAAATGATGTAAGACTTATAGGTCGATTGGATCTGGGGTCAGACGTGGACCGTCTCCCCGTCTTGGGGATAAAAACCACCCTTACTTTCCTCCACAGCCGGGGAATGTATCCCAGGGCATAGCTTGCCCTAAATACCCTCACCAGCAGCGGAAGCAGACTCTCCATTCCCTGTTGAAGCAAGGCTGGGAATATGCCATCCCCTCCAGGAGATTTATATGGGCCGAAGGAATTTATTGCCCATTCTACCCTATCAGGGGAGAAGACTCTTCCAGACAGACTTTCCGTCCATCTATTAGGTCTCCTACCATCCCATATATCTACTTCCTCCCCGTCGTCAACTATTACATTGTGCGGAAAGTGAGTGTTTATAAGTTCCACTAAGGTTTCCCTGTGGTCCTTTGTATAACTGCTGTCTTCCTTTAAGAGAAGGCTCGACCCATTAGATTGGTCCTTTGAGAGCACTTTATGTAGACGCGCAGTTTCAGATTGGCTCTCAATGCTTTCACATAGAGTCTTCCATGATCTTCTTTTGGATTTCCTAAGTTCCTTGTTATAAGCGGTTAGGGCAGTTTTGTATGCTTCCCAATTTTTATCCCGCTTAGCTTTATTGAAGAGTTTCCTGGTTTTAGATCTTAGAGTGGTTAGCTCTTGATTCCACCAGGGGACGCTTCTAGTTATCCCTCTTTTTTTCAGAGGACAACTATTTTCATATGAATCTTGTATGATTGATTGCAGTTGGGTAGTGGATACATCTAGGTCCTGTACATCAAACAGTCCCTCCATATCCTCTACGCGCTGTTTAAGGAGCTCTTTATACAAGTTCCAGTTTGTTAGCTTAGGTATTCTCCGCTCCTCCTCTACTTTCTCCAAAGCTATGATTCCGAACCTGATGTGTCTATGGTCCGAATGAGATACTTCATCAGACACATACCAGTTCGAGATCTGTATACCATAAGAGCATTTATTAAGGTTAGGTCTAAGACCTCTTGTCTGTTCGATGTGATGAATGTGGGCTTACTGCCCTCATTCACCACATCAATACCATATTGAGTTAAGAATTCTAAAATACACTCACCTCTGTTGTTGATGTCCTTGCTGCCCCACAGGGTGTGATGGGCATTTGCATCGCATCCCAAAATCAGTCCCCTGCAGGTCCGCTGACAGTATTGAGCAAGCCTGTGAATTTCTTCCGGAGGTGCTTCATTAGAGTCCCCGCAAAAGTATGCCGAGGCAATTACTACCTCTTGCACACCCCGCGCGGTTGGCACCTCTACTAGGGCTGCTATTAGGTCCCTTGTGGTGAACTCCGGAATGGACAGGGCATTGACCCCACCACCGATGACCATCGCCGCACGAGGCGCGCCATGGTCCCGACAGTAGAGCAGCTTACCCATTCCACTTGGTATTCCTTTGATTGTTCCTTCTCTCACCCATGGCTCCTGTATGAGGGCTATTTGCAGCCTCTCGCATACAAAGGTCCGGACGAGAGCATCAGTTGCTGCCTTTGCGTGGTGCAAGTTAATTTGAAGGCAGCTCAAATTGTTTTTATTATCCATTATGCAGATTTGGATTTGGGGTTCTGACTTGATCCCCTTGCCAAGGCCGATTTTGTTTGGCCTTCTTTCCCACTCTCTGCAGTTTGATTTTTCTTCTTTGGCTGTGAACCAGAGGGTGTTACCTTTCCTTTAAGAGCCAAGGTTTTCCCCTTTTCCTTCGGAGTGTAGTCCTCAGGTGAGGCCGTTTCGCCAGAGGTGGGGAGCCTACTCCCCCCCTCGGGTTTCCCGCTCCTCTTCCTGAGTCCAACAGTACCAAATTTATAGCTGAGCAGATGGTTTTGGGCTCTCAGCTTGGTTTCAGAGTGCTGGTCAAGAGAAAGGACGAGGTGCACAGAATCGCCCCTCTCTTCCCTTTTCAGGACCCTCCACTCGTCAGTGTTCAGGCCAAGGTTCTGTGCCTTTACAAAGGTTAGGATCTTATCGTTCCCATCCTTTGCACTATTCTGGAAGAGACCAGTCAGTACTATGGGTCGGGGGATTTCATCCCCCTCCACTGTCCTTAGATCTGCCCCCTCCCAAGGTTTCAGTTGTCCAACAACGAGTTTCAGCCACTCTGCTGTGGCCTCATCGTCGCAGTTGAACTGCACCCACCCTGGTTTGAGGATAGAGCCGTGAAACTTTGGCTGTGTGGTGCCGCCAACTAGTTCCACGATCCTGCCCAGGATTCCTTCTTGTATGGCCTTAAGTTGTTCCATTGTCAAGATTTCTTGTGGATAGTCTTTAGAGACTATTCCTATTCTAATTGTATTTAAGGTAGGACTTGAGGTAGCGTGGGCGCTTGCGCTCCCATCACTGCCTCCAGTCCTAGGTTTCTTTGGCACCCCCCTGGCGTAGAGTCACTAAGGCGCGCTCGTTTTTCCGCAGGCGGGGGGCCAATAGGCACGAGAGCCAGTTTGCGGGCCTCTGAAGGATCGTGCCCGTTCTTCACCAGCCACCTATATCTTCTTCTGGCCGCGCCTGAAAGGCGCGGCATTGTTAGTTGGAGCTTTTGAATAGACTCCTCGATATTAGATGCTGTATTCCCTAATGGGGTTGCAGCAGCCAAGTTGGATTCCTCTTCCACCCCCCTGACAGGGACTGTAAGCCCCTTTTCAGTTGAGGTTTCGGGGGAATCCAAAGAAGGCCTTGAGGCCTTTGGGAGTGGCGCACTTAAGGGGGTGCCCCCCTGTAAAAGTTTTTTCCTATCCATAAAAGAATAAGTTAAACTGAGGAATTATACGGTCACCAGCAGCAGAGCTTCATACTGCGGGAAGGCTAAATTGAAACAGGAGGTCGCCTGGTATCCTGAGTTCGCATACTTGAGACCGAATTTCCCTCCGGCCATGCATCCCTTGGCGTATGCTGTTCCACCGTGGATTGGGGGCGGTGACTTAGTTTTCCCCCCGGCGGCCTCCGCTACTAAGGCAGCAGACTGTCTCTGGGCGGAAGAAAGCCCCTCCTCCACTACAAGGCGCACCGCCGTTGGAGGGGATTGGAAGCATTTAACGATCTTCTTCTCTTCACCTCACAAACATCATACGTTCCCTCAATTATCTAAACTAATTATGGTGGTCATACCAGCTTGTTTTATGAGAATTTCGTCTGGATTTCTTGATTGAATTTTATTATAGAAACAATCTACGTGTTGCATTATAAGGCGAAAAATGGTGCGCCAAAATACAAAAGTAGGATCCGTCAATAGTCTTTGCAAACCTCCTGCTCTCGTGTTACTCCTTGTTTGCTTTCGTTTCGAATTTTTTTCAAAGCACTCTAGCAATGGCTCTCTATGTTCAAAAACCCTGTTTACAGTTCGGATGTTAAAATCCATTTTGCTTTAACAGTCTTTAGAAACCGTCTCCCAATAATTTCATCTAATACAGAGCATCTCTGAGGAGATTGTGAAACAAAAAAGGTTGCGAATTAGTGACTATATTCTAAAAGAACACTCCAACCTCTGGAAAATTATAAAGTATAGTGTGAGTATATATATATACATATATATATATAATATATATATATATATATTATATATAATATATTATATATATATATATATATATATATAATATATATATATATATATATATTAAATAATAATAATAATAAAATAATAATAATAATAATAATAATAATAATAATAATAATAATTAATAATAATAATAAATAATAATAATAATTATAATAATAGTAT
>JABUQX010116071.1:0-15707 GCA_015478945.1 Trachelipus rathkii | reverse complement strand
GAGAGAGATAAGAGATGAGAGAGGAGAGAGAGAAGAGCATGAGACCGAGAGAGACGAGAGAGAGAAAGGGAGATGAGAGGAGAGGAGGAGAGAGAGAGAGAGAGAGAGAGAGAGTGGGAGGACGGAAGAGAGAGAGAGAGAGGAGGAGAGGAGGAGAGAGAGAGAGAGGAGGAGAGAGAGAGAGAGAGTGAGAGAGAAGAGGAGGAGAGAGAGAGGAGAGAGAGAGAGAGAGAGAGGAGCACGAGAGAGAGAGAGAGAGAGAGAGAGAAGAGCAGAGAGAGAGGAGAGAAGAGAGAGAGAGAGAGAGAGAGAGAGAGAGAGGAGAGAGAGAGAGAAGAGAGATGAGGAGAAGAGAGAGAGAAGAGAGAGGGAGAGAGCGAGAGAAGAGAGAGAGAGAGGAGAGCGGAGACGAAGCTGGAGACGGAAGAGAGAGAGAGAGAGAGAGAGAGAGAGAGAGAGGACGAGAGAGACCGAGAGAGAGAGAAGAGAAGAGAGAGGAGGAGAGAGACGAGAGAGAGAAATGGAGCATAGTCGAGAGATGTGAGAGAGGAGAAGGAGAGGAGGACGAGACAGAGAGAGAGCATGACGAGAAGAGAGAGAGAAGAGAGAGAGAGATGAAGAGAAGGATGGAGATGAGAAGAGAGAGAGAGAGAGTGAGGAAGAGAGAGAGAAAGAGAGCAAGATGAGAGAGAAGAGAGAGAGAGAGAGAGGGAAGACAGTTTGGTTCCAGACAGAGATGAGGAGAGGCATGAGAGAGAGGAGAGAGAGAGAGGAGAAAGTGAGAGAGAGAGAGAAGAAGAGAGAGGGGAAGGAGAGAGAGAAGAGGAGAGAGAGAGAGAGCAGGAGAAGAGAAGACGAGCAGGAGATAGACGAAAGATAGAGAGAGAGATGAGAAGAGACGAGAGAGAGAGAGAGAGAGAGAGAGAGATGAGAGAGAGGAGAGACGAGAGAGAGAGAGAGAGAGAGAGAGAAGAGAGAGTTAATTGTGTGTGTTAGAGAGAAGAGACTCAATCGCCTCGTCTCACAAACTCAGCGCGAGTTGACGAACGGGGATTTCTACTGGAAAACACGGTAATAGTTGAGTTTAACAGATTCTTAAAAAATCGATTTTTTAGAAAAATCAATCGATTTGTTGTTATACCTATGAAACACCGTTGTCAAATTTAATTTTCGGCAGCACTAAACACAAAGGCCTAGACAAAGCCATGCTTAAACCGCTACTAATGATATCTAATAGCCTAACAAACACATTTTATTTGATAAAAGTTGAAGAGAAAACTTTTTTTGCACATAAAAAGCTTCACAGCAAATCATAATTATTTATTTAAATCTATGTAACCTGTTCTAATTTATTATTATTATTATTATTATTATTATTATTATTATTATTATTATTATTATTATTTATATATATATATATATATATATATATATATATATATATATATATATATATATATATATATATATATAATATATATATATATATATATATATATATATTTTATTAATTATATATATATATATAATAATTAATAATATATATATATATATATTATATATATAGTATATATATTTATATACTATATATATATTTATATACTATATTATATATATATATAAGGCCATTAATTCCATAAAAAGGGCCAGGAGAGTTATCACGAAAAGTATTAGACTTACGGAAAAACTAATTACATATTTTGAATCAGCATACAAAGCTTATTATATGTAAAGCCGTTTTATGATAAAACTAACGAATACCCTAGAGTAGACCGCATAGATATCAGGAGTCGGGTCTCTCGGCCTCTAGGTAGACGACGGGGGGACTTCGTCCCCCCCTCTGTCCCCAATCGGCTCGAGCCCCCTAAAAATTGAAGTTCAAGGAAACATATAATTCCCTTAGGGGGCTCTAAGCCGATGGGGGACAGAAGGGGGGACAATTTCTCCCAGTCACTTCCACCTAGAGGCGAGAGATCCCGACTCCTTGATATCTAATGCGGTCTACTCATAGGTTATTTACTAGTTAGTTTAAATCATAAAACGGAACTTTACATTATAAATAAGCTTTATACGCTGATTCCAAATATGTAATTTATTTTTCTATAAGTGTCTTACTTTTAGTTTTTTTTTTTTTTTTTTTTTACATTCTGGTAATAAGCTTTATACGCTGATTCAAAATATGTAATTGGTTTTTCTGTAAGTGTGTAAGTGTCATACTATATATATATATATATATATATATATATATATATATATATATATATATATATATATATATAATTATATATATTATATATATATATATATATATATATATATATATATATATATATAT
Organism: Trachelipus rathkii; assembly: GCA_015478945.1. Lineage (NCBI taxonomy): Eukaryota > Metazoa > Arthropoda > Malacostraca > Isopoda > Trachelipodidae > Trachelipus > Trachelipus rathkii. The sequence goes on along the minus strand of JABUQX010116071.1, from coordinate 13,372 downwards.
ATATTAGCAACGTTACCGTTACCTGCCAATTTTACGATATTTTTATAAACGACATTTTTCGTTATTTTCATATATCATTCTTTTTTACGTTTCAATTTTTTTTTGGTAAAATTGTTACCAGAGGGTTGTCACCCCCGATTTTTATGAAAATCACAGGATATACTCTAAAAAAAAAATACTTAATGAAGAATGTAGTTAAAACGAAAATTGTCGCTCTTTAGGAAAAAAAGTCTACAGCCGTTCGCAATAATGCTTAAAACTCCCATAGGTTTTGTTACAGTAGGCCGCCATCGTTTTCGCCACATTCTTGAAATAGCGGACAAAAAATGTTAAAAATATAGCCACAAATATATTAGGAAAACCATAGTTTACTTGACGGAATTCTAAGAAAATTTTAGAAACTGGATATTGTTTTTACTATTAAGATATATATATATATATATATAATATATATATATATATATATATATATATAATATATATATATATATATAATATATATATATATATATATATATATATATTGATTTAATATTATTTATGGCATATTCCAGAAAAAGGGCAAGCGAGAATTATCTCGAAAAGTATGACACTTACAGAAAAAACAAATTACATATTGGAATCAGCGTATAAAGCTTATACCAAAGTGTAAAAAAAATATATGTAAAGCCGTTTTATTTTTTAAAACTAACGAACACCCAAGGTAGACCGCATAGAATATTCAGAGTCGGCGCCGTCTCTCGCCGCCTCTAGCGTGGGTACGACGGGGGGACTTTCGTCCCCCCCTCTGCTCCCCTATCAGCTCGAGCCCCCTAAAAAATTTATACGACCCTAAAAACATATATTTCCATTAGGGGCTCGAGCCGCGATGGGGACAGAGGGGGGGACGAAAGTCCCCCCCGTTCGTTCCACCAGAGCGGCCGAGAGACCCCGACGTCCTGATATCCTATGCGCGTTCTACTCTAGGGTATTCGTTAGTTTTAAATCATAAGACGACTTTACATATAGGCTATATATATTATTTTTTTTACACTGGGAATAAGCTTTATACGCTGATTCCAAATATGTAATTGGTTTTTCTGTAAGTGTCATACTTTTCGAGATAATTCTCCTGACCCTTTTCTGGAATTACGTGTTTATATATATATATATATATATATATATATATATTTTTATATTATATATTCTATATATAATATATATATATATATATATATATATATATATATATATATATATATATATATATATATATATATATATATATATATTATTATTATTATTATTTTTTTGTATCCTATTCGTACGTTAAATTGGTATAGGCTATATCAATTGCAAAAGCCTAGACAGAATTTTAGTATCATATGGTTCAATATGGAGGTATGTAGTGCTACTTTATCTAATGAAACTATTTCTTTGTGTAAGGGTTGTGAAAATACAATACTATCATTTTCTAGATTTTGTGACAGTGATGATAATTTTTTTTTTTAAATATATTTATAATGCCTTAAAAAAATCCAAGAAATGTCCATAACTGTAATATATTTTGCCCGTGATTGTCGGAAGTATTATCAGTGTCTGCAGGATCAGTGATACCAACATCTTAGTTACCATTCTTACAATTTTATGGATCCTGATTCCGCAGCTCATACACAGAATATAGAAATAATTTGGAGGGAGGTTAGATCTCTTGTCACCAAATACGGTAATATAAAACAACATTTCGAAGGACATATTGCAGAGTTTATCTTTAAAAAAAAAAATTATAACTAAAGAAAGATTGCAACACTTACTGATTGTTACGAGGCTTACCAACCAAAAAAACAGTCAACAGTAACTTCCGGTTTAGAGGATTCAGATAGCGATTACTAATTAGGTTAGTATATATATATATATATATATATATATTATATATTATATATATATATATATATATATAATATATATATATTATATATATAATATATATATATATATATATATATATATATCACGGAAAATTTTTTTTATTTTCTTTAAAAAAAATCTTGCGTTTTTTATGTCGCCTATTTCACAATGTGCGAAAACATGGCGGCCTCCTGTAAGAAAAGCCTATGGGAGTTTTAACATATTTGCGACGCTGTAACTTTTTTTCCTAAAGAGAGCAACAATTTTCGTTTTCACTATTCTTCTTTATTATTTTTTTAGAGTCGATCCTGTGATTTTCATAAAAATCTGGGGTGACAACCCTCTGGGTAACAATTACCTTTTTTTTTTTTTTTTTTTTTTTTTTTTTTTTTTTTTTTTTTTTTTTTTTTTTTTTTTTTTTTTTTGTGAAATTATTTCCGTGAGAGTTTTGGCAACACTGTTCCAGTACTTTGACATGGGTTCTAAAGATCCAAAAATAAACCGATTATCGGAAAAAAATATCGATATTTCGCCAGAATCTGTTAAAGTCAACTATTACCGAAAACACTGAAAGGGAATGGTTAGGCAATGATGCATTGCTTCTCTAACTTCTCCATACCTAATTTTCCAGCTCAGTAACTAGGATTAAGTAAACTTAGGACAAAAACACGAACAGTCTAGTCTCGATAGGCCCATGTGGCTTCTACCGTCTATAATATTTTCATATATTTAAATAAACCTTAATTTTTTTTTGTACTAATACACAAATATCATAACTGCAGAGCCTCGGAGATGGCTAGATTAAAGCAATAGTGATAGGCACGAGTTATAAAGAACTTGCAACAAACCCGTTCGTTCGTTGAGACCAATATAGAATACACAATTGACGAAAATTTAATCTGAAACAGATGAAATTAGTGAACAAAATCTTTGAAAGATATAATGACTGAAAAAATTAGTATATAAATAAAGCAATTGTGCATCTATATAAGTCTTACTTTGAGTTTTGTTGTATTTTCAAAGATTTTGCTCTTTGAGAAGTTATTGTAGCCCTAAGATAACTCAACCTTGTTGATTTAGTAAATTAGCACTATCATTAAACTTAGTAGGGTAAATTGATAAGTAATAAGGCAAAGAGAATAGAGATTGGCTGACAGTAAAAATATTTGAAAAGAAATGAAGAAATTATACAATTTACCTCCATACCCTTAACATTTTTGATTTTTAATTTGAATAAACACAAGCTACTATCACGACCGTTATTGAATCGGTAATGAATCTCATTGTTTTTTATTGAAAATCGTGACAATTAGCCTATATCCAATGGAGACAAAAGTACAAATTCCCCTAAAACTAATAAATAGAAGATACTCTATATGAAATCTAGCTAATAGGTTTTATATCCTAGAATAAACACAAAATTGAATAGATAGATATATATGTGGAGTGGAAAATATATAATAAGTTTTATATCCAAAATAAACACAAAATAGAACGAGTATATATATATATAGATATTATATATATTTATATAATATAATTATATAATATATATATATACTATATTATACTATATATAACTATATAATATAATATATATATATATATATATATATAATTATAAATATAATATTATAATAGTATATATATATATATATTAATATTATATATATCTATATTTATATTTATATTTATATTATATATATATATAATATATATCATATAATATGCAAATATGTATATTTCTAGATTGAATCAGTATGCATTTCTGAAAAATTTTCTAAGTTCTCAAAAAAAAATTTCTAAGTTCAAAAAAATTTAAGTTAAGTGTTAAGTTTTTTTCTAGAAAAATTCTTTAGTGGCAAGCTTCTGGAATTATGCCAGAAGCTTGCCACTGAAACAATTTTCTTTAAAAAACTTAAACTTAACTTTTCTGAACTAGAAAAAAATTTTTGAACTTAGAAAATTTGTTCAGAAAAAAGTCACTTATTCAACTATTCACAGAATAATATATATATTATATATAGTATTATAATATATTATATATAATATAATATATATATATATATATATATATATATATATATATATATATATATATATATATATATATATATATAATATATATATATATATAATAATATATATATATATATATATAATATATGGAAGTATATAATAGTTTTATATATTATTATTATTATTATTATTATTATTATTATTATTATTATTATTATTATTATTATTATTATTATTATTATTATTATTATTATTATTATTATAATTATTAATCTAGCAATTTTAGATTCTCCTCTCTCTCTCTCTCTCTCTCTCTCTCTCCTCTCTCTCTCTCTCTATTAATTAGAATGTAAAATCAGAATTTAGGATTCTCTCTCTCTCTCATTATCCTTCTTTCGTTTCTCCCACTCATTCTCTCCCCCTCTTCCACATCCTCCTCTAACCTATACTTTCGCTCTAACCCTCTCCCTACCATACTCTCTTTCTCCCTCAAGCTCTCGCTATCACTCTCTTCGTTATTAAGTTTTTATCACTTTATTGCAAGAGTTTCTCTATCATGAGTAAGGTTTAATGTCAGGAGAATCAATGCTTTTCCCTCTGCAATTTTATTATAAATTCTAGTTTTGGGATTTTTTGGATTGTTTTTAGAAAAAAAATCAATTTTTGATTTTTTTGGATTTTTTTTTGGGGATTTTTTGAATTTTTTTGAGAATCGTGACGTCACGCGAAATATAATTTGTAAACAAACTTATTTTTTTAAGTTCGATTAGGTATTATTTTTAACCCTAGGCCCTATTTCTGAGTTCAAAATTTTAAAATAGGGTTTATAGTCTATGATACAATGAAACAGCAACACTAAAGAGTGTTATTTGTAATAATGATAATATATTACATCAGAAATAAAAGAAAATGTTTGGAACATGATCTTTTGTTGACATTTTTATAGTGTAGAAATTTGAAACAGAGTAGCCTTGCTATGATATTATTATTCTAATTTTTTTATTTAAATTGAAATTAAATCACTTAAATATCCAAAAAAAATTAAAAAAATATATATAAAAAATCAAAAAATCAAATCAGCAAAAAAATCAATTGATTTTTTCCGTGCCATGCCTGCTTTTGGGCACAATTTTTATTTTTATTCTTGATATTATAATTTATTATTATGATTTTATTAGGGATTTCCGGTAGGAAACTAGAGTTTGAAATGCAGAAGTTTATGAGCTCACTGCCCAATAGATTGCTTTGGAAAAATCTATTTTTTTTAAATTTATAGGCAGTTAATATAGCCTAATTGTTGGTAATAAATTTTAAGGTGGTTTCAAAGTTTAAAGTCACCTTGTAAACTTTTCTTGATGGGTAACTTTATTTTTTTAATGGTATTTTTTTTCCTTTTAATTTTTAAACAAATTTAACTTTTCATTAAAAGATAGTTTAAGACTTTAATTTGTAATAATTATAAACTTCATAGTCTTAGGATACTCTTAAGGACAGGGATGGCACGGAAAAAATCAATTGATTTTTTCAATTGATTTTTTCACTTGATTTTTTGCTCCAAAAAATCATGATTTTTTGCTTTTTTATATATATATTTTAATTTTTTTGGCTAGTTAAGTGATTTAATTTCAATAGAAATAAAAAATTAGAATTATAATATCATAGCAAGGCTGATCTGTTTCAAATTTCTACACTTTAAAAATGTCAACAAAAGATCATGTTTCAAACATGTTTCTTTTATTTCTGATGTAATATATTATCATTATTACAAATAACACTCTTTAGTGTTTCTGTTTCATTGTATCATAGACTATAAGCCCTATTTTAAGATTTTGAACTCAGATATAGGACCTAGGGTTAAAAATAATACTTAATCGAACCTAAGAAAAAAGTTTGTTTACAAATTATATTTCGCGTGACGTCACGATTCTCAAAAAATCCAAAAAATCCAAAAAATCCATAAAATCAAAAATTGATTTTTTTATCAAAAAATCCAAAAAATCCATAAAATCAAAAATTGATTTTTTTATCAAAAAATCCAAAAAATCCCTAACCCTGCTTAAGGAGCTGAATCAAAAATAAAATTATCGGCTAGCTTCATTTTTTTTTTTTTGCAAAATTTATTTCATTCCGGTTAATTCATTTTAACTTTTTATCACATTCTTGGAAGATTTTTTTTTTATTTTACTTGCAATTTGAAATTTTTTTAAAATCATCTGTGCTCAGAATAGAATTTAAAAGGTATGTGACACACTATGTCATTGGGCAATTCACTTGTAATTTCTTTTTATGTTAAAGGGATTTTTATTGAATAAAATTTAACTTTTCATTAATATGGTACTGTAATATTTTAATTTTAAACATATCAGATATTAATATTTTTTTATATGTTTAGAATAGTTTTAGAAAAGTGTTAATTTTTATTTCTTTTTTGATTTTTCTTGTATAAGAATGTTTTTATTTATTTTTTTTCTTAAATTTGTTAGGCACGGGTTAATAGACCAGAAATTCTGGATCTTTCCTGCAAAAAAAAAAAAAAAAAAAAATCGCAGTCAGAAAATTGTTTTACTCAACCCCACAAACAGAGGCGGGAAATAACAGTTCAATTACCATTTACGGAGAATCAACATCCACATATCATTTTCACGGAAAGGAAGACCTTATTCTACTTAAAAATCTCAAATTCTACTTGACGAATACCTAATCAACACGAGTATCATACCATTCCTTTTTCTCGTAGAAAGACATACTTCATGTCGAGTCAGTTCAATGTTCCAGGCGTCAAAATTTTCCTAGTCATACTTAGATCATTAGATGGAAATTCATGGTTCAAAACCTCTTCTTCTCGCTAAATTATTCGGCTATTTAAATTCAATAAAAGATCACAACTTCTCTTTCTCTTGTAGGAGTTTGGCCGTTGACACTGTCCTGTTGAGGTCGTTGGTTGTTTCGTAGAGGTTAGAGTAGAATCCTAAGGTTCCCATCCAATTTTAATATACTAATATTTTGGTTTATTCGTACTAGGTTTTTTAAAAGGAACCTTAGGAGCCTCCTATGGGTTTGTTAAGTTCTGGTGGTGTTTTTGTGTGAGCCGCAACAACCTTGTTACGTACTTTCCCTCGAGACCGATTTAAAAAATGTCGGTAGTTCTTCTACTGTACTTCCTGTAGATTCTTTTAATCTCTCCTAAACTTTTCATGTAGTTTCTTGTAGTCTTTCTGTTACTTACAAATTTTAAGTTTTTTATTTTATTAATTTTCAATATATTCTTCCCCACAGCAAGGTTTTACAATTAAGTAACCTCTATTAATTAGTAGCATTTAATTTTAAACAAGGTTTTAAATAGAACCTTTCTTTTTTGTATGAGCAGGTAGAGTGACTCTTGGCCTATGTTTCTAAATCAAAAGGATATCTAATTTTAATAAAAAGGATATCTCATCTTAATGCAAAGGATATCTAATTTTTAATCAAAGGAATATCTCAATCTTAATCAAAAAGGATATCTCATACTTAATCAAAGCATATTTTTCATCATTAAATCAAAAAGGAATCTTTATGGTTTATATCAAAGGATATCTCATCTTAATCAAAAGGATATCTCATCTTAATCAAAAGGATATCTAATCTTAATCAAAAGGATATCTCATCTTAATCAAAAGGATATCTAATTTTAATCAAAAGGATTTCTCATCTGTAATCAAAAAGGATATCTCATCTTAATCAAAAGGATATCTCATCTTAATCAAAAGGATATATCATCTTAATCAAAAGGATATCTCATCTTAATCAAAAGGATACCTAATTTTAATCAAAAGGATATTCCTTCTTGACCTTAAGAATGTTGTACAGTTTATTTTTATCCTAATCCTAAGAAACAATAAAAAAAAGTTTTTGTAATTTACTAGTTGTATATAAACAATATATTTATGTGAATCATTATTTTATTCTTTATGTATTTTATGGTTTTAATGTTTAATAATAATTAACTATATTGAATAATTATTATAAATTACATATAACTAAATCCTATGTTCATTGATTAATAATCCAGCCTAGACAATTAAATATATCTGATATTATATATATATTTCTCCTACAATTATAGAATAATTTAAAGGAGTCAGAACAAAAAATAGAATTATTTGATCGTACCTCTCTGTTAAATTCATAGTTGTAATAAAAGGAAACCCTTTACACTAAGGTGAAAGGTCGAGTCCTCTCTACAAATTTTCCATCAATATTCATCAAAATTGACTTTTTGATATTATTGACTCGCGTGATAAACTCCTACATTCGATTTCACTGCGATTGACAACTTTTATCATTTGTAATACGAATTCCATCTACAACAATCGATCAAAAATGAGGTGGTGGTTCAGCCTGGAGGTGTACATTTTATTCCATTATGTACTACTATAACTTATAATGCTTGTTTAATACTGATATTTTTCACTTTCAATAATAAACTAAAAACCATATTTCTCTTAAATATCCACCCTGTAATGATACTACTCGTAAATCTATTTACAAATTAATCACTGTTCTCTTAAAAATAAAAAAAAATAGTAGTAATGTCCTGTTAATAATCTTCTTTACGTCCTTTCTGATACCTTTCTAAGATCATGTCTTGCAACAAAATTCTTCAAATTTCCATTTATGGTTCTGATGGTATTGGTTACGTTTAACTCCTGGTTCATGATGATTAATTTAAAATCTTTTGAAGATTCTCCAATGTCGATGTAAAAAGGCTAAATGGGGGAAGGGTCGTAATCAGTGCCTTGTGTTCATTTATAAAGAACCTCGAGATGCTTTTAGGAACCTTTACTTTTATTGTGTTTAAATATGAATTTACATCGAGCTTTTAACATTAGTCTCATTAAGACGTGAAAATCTTCTTGATTACATTTTCCCAAACATAGTCTGGATTTTGTTACGTTCTAGCTAAACAAGAGTATTATGAATATCAAATTAGTTTATCTGCAAGATACGAATCTAGTTTCAATTTCTGAATATCATCGGCCTTAATTATTTTCAGAAAACATTTTGATTCTAGCAATTTTTAAAGTTATTTTGGAACATGTTTACTACAATTTTTAGGTATTTACATTATAGTACTTCGAATATTTTTTAAGTTATTATATTATAACTTTTGCTTTAAACTTTGATTTTCATTCAAAGAAATTTATTTTCCGATAGGCTTTGAATTCCCATTGGCTAAATTCGATTTGGCTAAAATTCCTTAACAGAAGCATGTAATTTGGTGAGAAATTATTTCACTCAAATTTTGAGGTTTAATTAAGGTATCAAATTTAATAAAGAATTTCAAACTTTTCTACAATAACATAAATTATTCATTCGTGACTTGTGTTAATTAATTAGACTCGACTTTTAGTATTAGCCCCAAAGGAAATATTCTTCTTTTAAACTTATAGATTATTTACTCCTTCCTATGAAATATTAAATAAATTTATTTTAGTTATTTAAATGTTTTTTTCTTCGATTTAAACTTAAGAATTATTTAATGTTTCGTGAACGCAAAACTTTTCGATTGTGACTCGCAAATTCTTTGGTTTTTTCGATAATAATTTTATTAACATTTTAAAGTAAATTAATCCATTAGTAAAGAAATTAAAAATCTTGTACAAAAGAATGATTTATTTATGAGAATTTATCATCTAAGAGGGACTTGCAAATTGGAACATTTTCTTCCTAATGAATGATTAATTGATTTTTATTTTATTTTTTATTCTCTTTTTTAAGGGGTTACTTACATACCTACGTGTTTAAGAAAAATTTTTTTTAAAAATACTTTTATAATTACTTTCCATAGCTGCATTCAGAACATTTAAGTAATTTTGAAAAGCAATGCTTAAGCCTGTGCTGGTTGAAATTTTTATGGTCAGATTAAACTCAATAGCTGCACTCAGCACATTTAAATAATTTTAATTTTCTTTATTTTAAAACATGTGATCTTTTAATGTGGATTTAAAATTACTTTCATAACTGCACTCAGAAAACTTTTTTTCCCAACCCTAATCTCGATGCTTAAGCATGTGCAGTTTTTAAGTTTCCTTTCCGTTTACATTCATAGCTGCAACACTCAGAACATTTAAATAACATTGTATCTCGATGCTTAAGCGCATGTGCAGTTTTAAGTTTCCTTTCTGAATACATTCATAGCTGCAAACATCAGGACGAGTTTAAAATAACTTTGTATCTCGATGCTTAAAGCATGTGCCGTTTTAAGTTTCCTTTCTGATTACACTCTAGCTGCCTGCAGCAAATTTAAATAATTTTATATTTTTCGTGATTAAGCATGTGTATCCTCATGTATTTCTTCTGATTGGATTCATATTTGCACTCAGAACATTTAAACTAACTTTGTATCTCGATGCTTTAACTTGTGGAGTTTCAACTTTCCTTTATGAATGTACACTCACATAGCTGCACTCAGCAACAATTTAAAATAATTTTATAATTTCCGTGATTAAGCATGTGGTATTCTAAAATGTACTTTTTTGTTTACATTCATAGTTGCACTCAGAACATTTAAAATCTTTGGTGTCCTCGATGCTTAAGCCATGTCGTTTGTAAAGCTTCTCAACTCTGAATTACACTCATAGTTGCACTCAAGAACATTTAAATAATTTTAATATTTTTTCGTGATAAGCATAGTGTATCCTCATGTAATTTCTTTGATTGCATTCATATTGCACTCAGAACATTTAAATAACTTTGTATCTCGAATGCTTAAGCATGTGCAGTTTTTTTAGCTTCCCTCTCTGAATTTACGCTCATAGCTTGCAGCTAGACATTTAATAAATTTGAGTTGCCATGAATGAACAAGATGTTTTTTTAAAAATTTGATTTCTTATTACAATTCAGAACTACAATGCTCCACATTTAAACTTTTTTTATGTATTTTTTTAAAAATAGTTTTTAACTGATCTTTGTTTTTTAAAAAACTTAATTACAATATTTGCAAACTGAGGTTTTTCCCGATAATTCTTTTTCATGTTTTGATTCTGCGCTGCTGATGCTTGAGGTCTTCTTCTTAAAGAACTTTTCATTTTGGAATCCTTTCCTACTTCACCAACATCGATAGTGAAGGGTCTGTACAAAAAATAAATTAATATGAAATTGCAGAAAGAAAAAAACAAATTACTTTTAGAAAATATCTTAGTCCATCAAATGATTTCCTTTTTAAAATCTTTGTTTTAGGCAATGAACTTTCCTTTAACCATAAAGAAATGTAAATTTGTGAATGTAAAAAAACCAAAGACAAATAAGGAAAAAATAAATTTTATTTTTTAATTAATTCAATTAACACTAAGATTTAAATAAAACAATTTAAATTCAGACACTTTTTTAAAGCGAGTCTTTTGCAGGATTTTATAAATTAGAAATAATATAAGTCACCCCGCACGACGCTATATATATATATATAATATATATAATATATATGTATATATATATACTATAATATATTAGTATTATATATATAATATATAATATATATACTATATATATATATAATATATATATATAATATATTTATATAACGGTATATATATATTATATATATAAATATATATATATATTATATTATATATATATATAGTAAATTAGGTATATATATATATATATATATGATATATATAATAATATATATATATATATATATATATATATATATATATATATATATATATACTATATATATAGTGGTTCAATATATATATAATACTACGGTATCATATAATATATATATATAATAATATATATATATATATATATATATTATATATTATATATATAATAAATATATAGTATATATATAGTATATTATATATATAAAGTTATATATATATTATATATATAATATAATATATATAAGGGAATGTGCCGATAGTATCGGTATCGGTTTCTCAGCCATTTTTTTGGGTATTGGTTAATATGGCCGATACTTCTTACTTCTTGGGTGAAGAATTATAAGAAACTTTTAGATTCAATAATTCACTGCACAATAAATTTTATTTTTTTCTGTCCCTTTACGATGAAGTGTTGGTTAAAGGTGCTTGTTTACATTTATGAAAAACCAAAAAAGGTCCAATCACGTAGTTTTTTTTTTTGTAGACCACTACCTTAATATTTATTACATATTGGTTAATTGAACATTGTAACAGTGTCTTGGATTAATTTATAAGCAAGCACACACTAAAGTGATTCTTGTTTTTGGTCGATTTCCTCAAGTAGGACAATCTGTATGGTGTGTCCATATAAGAGCCAGCAATATTAAGCATACATTCATTTCACGCAATAGGAGATGTACTCGGTGAAACCCTTTCACCATGCCTCATCACTAATTGCGACCAAGGTTGGGGAAGAAGTCCAGTATGCGAGTCCAGTAAAAGATGTAAAGTTTTTAAAGGCCATAAGTTGCAACCTTTATCACGAAGCTCTATATCGCACCATGTGACGTCACAGGAAGGATATTCATATAGTTTTTTCAGCTTATCTCATTCAAAACGAGGAACCTGAAGCACCACCATGATTTCATTTTGAATGATAGCCCAGGCCCAGCTTTTTTGTTCTTCTGAAACAGTTTCCTTTCGAACTCTCCCATCTCGGAAGACTGTTTTAATTTGGGGGCCAATAAAAACCCTTCTTTTATCTTTGCTTCACTTAAATTTGTGAATTTGTTTCTTAAGATGCAAAAAATGCTACACCTTCCTTTGTTTCAGAGCTTTTTTCACATATTTTCAATCCAACCCAACGATTTAATGTGCAAGGTGGAAGAAAGGACAAACTGCGGGATAATCACAAAGTGGTTATTTATGTTTTTTAGGTCCCGATGATTGGAATCATGTCTTTGAGGCCACTTTTCCCGAATGTAAGGTGATTTTTTCCTGTCGCGGCTATCCCATTCGCAGAGAAAGCAAGCAGAATTTTGTGTATCCCTTTTGCATGCCTGTTAATAGTCCAATGACCTTTCAGGTCCCCACAAATGTGCCATTTAAATGTTGTGTACTCAACTAGGTTAAGTTAGAACTCATAACTTCGTAAGTTTCCTTTGTATTTGTAGTATATGCTAGCAGGACACAGACGGAAAAGACATTGTCCTATCCATGGAGTAGCACTGCCTTGAGACTACGTTTATAAGAATCAATAAACAGGCGCCACTCTGTTGGTTTATGCTCATGTCCCAATAGGCCATTAACATCACAGCAATATACAATGCCATCTTTCTGCGTAAAATAGCCTTGCAAAAAAGTCCTCTGTCTCCTCTAAAATGATAACAAATGTTTAACACCTTATCTCATGGAGAGATAAATACCCAAGCCCGCTGAAGCCTAAAGCCAGCCAATTCTGAGTCTGTTTTGTGAAAGCTTTAGATCTCGTTAGCAACGATCGTTAAGTTCCTCCCTGTGTGATTTCATGAATGTGAACATGTCATATTATGTTGCTG
>JABUQX010116070.1:0-35348 GCA_015478945.1 Trachelipus rathkii | reverse complement strand
TTTTTTGTTATTTATCTTTTTTTTTTTTTTTTTGTTTATGAATTTGAATGCGTTCCAGATTTACTCTTATACAAAAATTTTTTTATGCTAAATTTGTAATATCATTTATTCATTTTAATGCTTACCTTTATATAACTTTGTGTTTTTTTCTATTTCAGAACACTATGATACTTCACAAGAGCTTTTAATAACCCAATGGTATCTGCAAATTGGTGCAAAATTTCAGAGACAAGAAAAATATACTACTTTGCTGATCAAGCTATATCTGGCCATACTTTGGAATGAAACTCGGAGGACCAAATAATCGGGCTCCCATATGTCTGTAAAACGTGGGTTCCAAAATTACGTCAGTGCAACAAATGAACGACAGAAACCCGACATAATCCAAATTTTTGCTTGCTCATGCTTGAGAGCGGAGCAACAAACACCACCAGCTGACTTTATATATTTGCGTCTTCTTAATAATGTGATATAACCGCGTATCTCACTACACGATACATAAAACGGGTCAATTTTACGTAGTATCACCGAGACGATTAATCAATGCCAACTACCTAGCCACTATACCCAACTCGACAGAGTTCCCCACTCCCAGTGTTCCACACTCCCAGACTAAGCATTGTCTATGAAGAGAATCAGACTGGGTGTCACACTGCAGATGTGTAGTGAAATAAGAAAGTACTTCTACCACAGCAACAGTTTCTCCCAGGAAGGAGATCAATATTTAGTCCGAGAGTATTTCTCTCCAACAGATTCTGAGCTTTAGCATCTAACAATTGTAAAAGAACTGTCTTTCAGCCACTCAACAAACTCATCTTCTTCGGGACAATCAGAGTGAGTTTTAATAAAAAATAATAAAAAATGAAAAAAAAAAAAAAAAAAATTAAAAAAAAAAAAAAATAAAAATTTAATATTTCCCACCCAGTGAAGAGGAAGACCTAGTATACTGTAGGTAACATCCCTGGACTCCTACTCCAAATGTGGTTACCTAAATACCCAGAAGATTGGCGAATGTTTATGGATAGTTCAACGAGAAGCTTGAAGTGTTTTATGAACAATGGCAATAGTTTATGCATCGCCAATATCACTCAACAACAACTGGGAAGAGAGATATAAATATAGAACATATTGCAGAGCTAGAACTATAATGAAACACATGTCTATATCGTTGATTGAAGATCGTCAACATCTTACTTGGCAAGCATCGGATATACAAGTCATCTGTTTCATATGCTGTGAAATAGAGGTAAAGAAGACTACGAAAAAGTTTTATGCTCTAGGGAAAATATGACTGTAGTTGCATCAAATATCATTAAGACCACTGTTTACGGGGAAAAAAATTATTTTCCACCACTCCACATCAACTAGGACTATGAAGCAATTTGTAGGGCCCTAGACAATAATGGTGATTCCAATATATTTGCAGATTTTTTCAGGTTATAGTCATGCTCGGAGAACTCAAGCTGAATCTTTACGCCCTCAAAATTCGCCAAATCAATCAAGAATACACATTTCCCATAAATCCATGGGACTGATATGAAGGCTCATGCCTAAAAAGTTGTTGTCTTGGTTGTTCAACTTTGGAGCAAACCATAAACTGCCAACTCTGTAGAACTCGTACAGAAAAATGGCTTTCAGACTATCAAAAAATTGACTTAATTATGCCGCATAAAGTCATCTTAATCAACATAGCACTAGATGTTTCCGAGACCAATTAGGATGTCTATTCTTATTTTTTAAACCTAAAAAAAAAAAAACAAAACAAAAAAAAAAAAGACAAAAAAAAACATCACAAAACAAAAAAAAAAAAACAAAGAACTGATGAACAAGGGGAGAGAGTTCCAATCAATATCAAGGTGAATGGAAAAAACATACAGGAGATGAATACACACTTGATGATCGACTATTTGTTGGAGCCATTCAACGTGATCCACTTCTGGCACACAGTAGTACAATCATACTCGACAGTCATTATGTAATCATTAATTGTGATTACATTTACGAATTGAATGATTTATGTGACACCAAATTAAGCATTTATGTACTTACTCATAACAATTTATATATATCTTTCGTCAGTTTTTTTTCTGTAATTAATGTCTCTCAAAAATTTTATAAGTATTTGGACCACTCTGTTATCCTCAAAACTAGATCCAATCTAGCGGAAAACCGAGGTCATATCGGAATCAGGGCACAGTTATCCTAAAAAGACCTTCAAATTTTTGCCCGCAAAATCTTGTGCAGTGGACATTAATGATAAAAATGTTACTGAGCTGAACATGTAATAATAAACAATAAGCACAAACAAAATATTTAAACAAATCAGAATAATAAATAAAAATATGGATAAACCCATTAAAATTTTGAACACAAACTCTGGGGCTTCACATTAGAATGAAACAAAACTATCCAAAATTAGGGCCAATATTGCATAATTATAATACATTTTTCGAAATGTAATTCCACAACTTAATGCAAAAACGAAAAAACAAAATTACTGTTTTCAGTGTGCTTTTTTTCATGAAAAACGTTTTTGGGGGGGAAAAAACGAGCTTGTTTTTTTTTTCACCCTATTGTGTATATTACTATAATATATATTATAATATATATATAGTACTATACTATATACTAAATCATATATCATATATATATAATAATATTATATATAATAATATATATATATATATATATAAGTATCAGTAATATATATATATACTATATATGTGTTTGTTTGCCATGAATAATGTACTATGTGGCGGCAAGACAAGTAACTAATTAGAAATTAAACGATTTATTAAAGTAAGGGAAAAGATTAAATTAGAGAAAAAATTAAAATAAAAAATAGTGGGTTAATCCATAATACCACTTTAAGAAAACATGATATATAATCACTATATTTTTCGATTTTGACCACACTGCACAGTTAGACACCACAGCAATGGTTTAAAAAAGAATTTTATACATGTAACAGATGGCTGTACGTCATGAAAACGAGTGATCAATGGGCCCGAGTCGTGAGACTCACGTGACAAACTCTTGACACTATAGACTATAGACTGGCGGCAAAGCATCTGTCACACTGGATTGAAATTTATCTTGGTTATTACTATTTTATATTGTATATCATTGTAAATAAAAGACTTAGCTTAGATCATAGGGAATTTTATGTATTATGAAACCAACTTTTCACTCGATACTCATTAAATCCGTATCTGATGCTGTATTTGATGCGTACATTCATTAGTATCGCTGGAACAACTCTAAGTCACTAAATTATTGGTTCATAGCAAAAGTTATTGCATAGCATTTAAGATTGCCTTATTCAAATTTGTAAGAGACCTTAGCCTATATTTTGTGGAGGATAATTTGTACAGTAATTACGAGAACAGCATTAAATGAGCCTTAGCCTATATTTACATGGATAGGATTAGTTTAGAATTTGTATCATCATTCGATATTGAAGCAAATATTTATCAAATATATAAACGTTACCTTTAGTTTATGATAATTGTAGAATTTAAGTATTTTACTTATTGATTTGATTCAGAATTTTAGATTTGCTATCATTTAGGTTTAACAGCTATTATTATCAAACAGCCGTACCTATGAAAATATTACGGTGGTGAGTAAGTTCTTTTATATATTATTGCATAACATGCTTTATTTTTTCATACTATAATTAAAAAATTGTGCACCGTAGAGGTGTATTAAATTGAAAGAAATTTAGCTATTACATTTTAAACTTATATTTTGCACAACTGAAGCCATAGTCATTTAAAAACTTAGTATTTTGTACAGCTGTAACATTGTCTATTTGAAAACTTCGTTTTTATAACAACGTGAAACATAGTCTATTATAAAATATTTTTAATATTTTAACACTTTGATATAAAAAGATCTTTGAAGGGTTTACAATAATTTTGAAACAGATTTAATATAATTATTTAAAACTTATTTTGTTTTAATCATAAGGAATTTGGGTTTTTTAATTTGTATTAAAGTTCATGATTAAGTAAAGCTGTATAAAGATATATTTATTGAAACATTTTAATGAAAGCCAAGACGGTATATAAATAAATTAAATAACTTAGAAGATATTTATTTATTAGCAACTTATATTTTGAATAAGTTATAGTATATTTTGAATATTATAATGAGCTTACTTTTGAAATTACGTGAATTTTACAGATATAGTTCAATAGATCCACGGATAATACATGAGAAAGGTATACACTTGTTAGATATAACATTATTGCATATCGACTGTATTTATTTCAGATTATAGTTAGTTTTACAGTAGTTTGACTTGTACTTGAATCTTGATACGATGACGGATTCGACCCTAGTTAGTCATGAACATTCTTATCTTCATATGGAGGTTTTAATTACAAGTTAAACTTTTACCGTTCACATTACTTTTTAGACTAATGAGTACACTTTAACATTTTAACAGGGCTCTAATTCATTATGAAATTATATTTAGTTGAACTTAGTATTTAGCACAGTTTTATTATCGACTTTGATTTAGTTAAATCAATAGTTCGACAGTCGATTATTATGACTCTATATTTAGGCTTCATTCACATTGGGACACTTGGTCCTTTATTTCATCATTTTATTGACAGGCTTTTACTGTTTGTATTCTTTCGGATTTTCCCGACGGAGTTTACATTAAACTAAACTCTTCGGACATAGATAATATTGGTTCCTAGATTTTATTTGTGATTGACTTTTGGACTTGTGAATTAATATGTTAAACCATACATTTATCCTAACCTACTTTTTGACATTGATAATGACTTAGACTTAAAATTAACACAAGATAGTTCACTTGATTTATTCTGACTATTGATAGATTGGACTTAATTTAAATTGACATCATATGTTCAACTTGATTTATCTTACATTTAGAATAACGACTTCGTTTATTTGAATCGAATATTTAGTTTTCTTGATTTCCGTAGTAAAAATCACACCTTTAAGAAGGTGGCTTTTTGGACATTTGTTTTAATTCTTGCAGTTGATACTTCAGTTCACAGTACGTTCAGTCGTTGATTGTGAATTTTTTGCGAGATCTTTAAATTATTTTAATTAAGTTAAATTTACAATATTATAAATTAATTACCTTAGAGAGCTGATTATAACGACAGTATTAAATCGTTTGCATTTTCGAAATACTTATCGGATGAGCTTTATATAATATAAGATATTTAGTAAAAGCTGTAACGTAGGAATATTTAATAAGAAATGTACAGAGAAAAAAGGACTAAAATAATAACTACAATCTAGATACCCGGATTATGAATAACTTAATAATACGCAAGATTATTTACTTTAGCTTAATTAGGAAGTTAAAAACAAGCAAGACAGTAAACACATATGATTCTATAATTAAAACCAGAATAAAAGGCATAAGAGACAGTTTAGACAACGCACGTACACGTTTGCAAGAAACACTATAGACGCGGAATACTAAATATTGGAACCTCAACAAAAGTTGCATATACCTGGTGGCAGCATTCAGGCCAGTAAACTGCCCTAACTATTAGGGCGTGCCATACTCGTCAAAATGCTTCTGAATGTCAAGCGCCACCACCCAAGTCTCCCCGGTGTCTAGGGCAGCGAAAACCATAAATCGCTTTATAGGAAATGTATATCGCACTAGACTTCGCGCCAACAGAGCCGTATGGCATCGGATGATCCAGCCCATGATCAAGAAGTGGATAGGAAGGGCGTTTCAAGTATTTACACTAGAATAAACTGCAGAGTACATCCGAATAGGTAAAGATCAGAGCGGCTCCTTTTTCGGAATAGTGGACATGTGAGAGCTTCCAACACTGAGGAGAAAGCTAGTATTGAATCATAAATTAGTTAGCGAGGGCGAAGATTAGCCTTCAGTTGGGAGATTACAACACAATGATCAATCGAATAAAGAGAGAAAGGGCAATTTACAGAAGTGCAAGGATGAAAATTTCAGATAGGAGAACCAACAGGTTAGCCCGCACTTCTTGATAAAGCAGCTTTGCTCGTCGAAGAGAATATTCCTGCAACGAATTCTAGCTGAATAAAATTATGTGAGGGATAGTCCGAAACCGGAGAATCCGCTTACACAAGATAGGCTGTCCTCATACGCTGCACACCCGCAAGAATAAGCACGATCGAACCATGGATAATGAGACCCAGATTACAAATAAAATAAATTATAAATTTAATAAATGTAATAAGTAATGAATAAGAAAAAATAGCTGAGAAGATGAACCATGCTAATCCATCAACATTATAGCTCCCTCCTATCTTTTAATCTCTTATACATCCATCATTAATCTCTTATTGAGGTAGCCAATTTGCTAACACTGCAAACTTGTACATTAAATTTAAGTCCCTGGGTCTAAATTTTTAATACATGTAGAGAACAGCACTTGACCAAAAATCGTACGGCACCACCCTTCATGGTCTCCTGATTTAAGAATCAAAGAACAAATTCCAATGATTAATTCTATGATATACACTATATCCATTAACTCCCCTTATACTCTCTATTAATCTTTATTCGTTTATATATTTGTATCTCATATGATTATTCATCGTATATATGCGCTGCCTCATTTTTATTATGTTTCATTATTATTATTATTTTATTATTATTATATTATTAAATTAGTATTATTATTATGAGACTTAGAGAATCAAAAATTTTGATCCTAAATAATTCCAGGTACCCTGACCTCCTGTCTACAGCCTTATATATATAATATTATACTACATAATATATACTATATATATTTACTATATAATATAATATATTATTATATAATACTATATAATACTATATATATTATTTTACGAATATGTTAAAGAGAAAGAATTTAAAACTACCTAACTTTTCAATATATTTTCTCAATACAAAAGATTCAAAGCAAAAGTCTGATCTAATCCATCTCTCCATCGCAAAAAATTCATAACTCGTAATCACTAATATAAAGCTATACCTATAATATATATATATATCATATTATAAACTAACCTATATATTATATTATTTATTTTGAAATTTACATAATACGGTATATAAATATATATATAAATTATATTACTAGTTAATAACGTAGACACGACCAACACATTTGCAGACGAAAATTTTCTAGTCAATTTAAGAATTTTAAAATTCTCTAGGTCAGCTTTCTAATTATACAAAGCACAACTAACACACTTATTAAAAAACCCAACTTAACTTAAACTTTCTACTTAAAATTTCTTGAACAAAAACTATTTGGACCTCTATACAATATGTACAAAAAGTATACCTACATATATATACTAATATATTAATACTAATATTATATATTATAATAATATATAATTACATACTTGATAAGGGCAGAGAATGGGTACGGGAAGTAGAGATGAAGAGGAGTTTGCTACTTTGTATTATATATCTACACATAAGTATATTATGATGACGATTATGAAATTTTGTTATGACGAGATGACTGCATGACGTATTAGAGCAATTCACCGATGATGATGAACCGATGACGATTCAATTGAAAACAAACACTTTTTTTAACTCTCTTTCTCTCTCTTCTCTCTCATACTCTCTCCTATCTATAGACTATAGATAATACTTATCATAAATCACTATATCATACATAATACTATATATAACGAATAAATATATAAGTAATATATATATATATAAATATATCAGCTTAGACAGGGGTCAGGGGTTCATCCTCCCCAAATTATTTACGAATAATATTTTAGATTTTTAAGTCTTTTAATAATATTAATAATATTTAATAATAATAATAATAATAATAATAGTTAATCAATAAAATGAAAAGTATTATAATGGCGAACTGAGGACATATTTGTGCCATAACGAATTTCTTAGTCAATGCCTGTTTCTCTAAGTATAAAAATATTAGACATGGACTAATGTAAGGGTTCCAATTTGCAGATGATACAAATTCGCTACCTCAATAAGAATAATGATGGATGTATAAAGATTTAAAAGAAAAGGTGGGGACTGTAATCGTTGATGGGATAAGCAGGTCCATTCCTCTTCAGCTAAATTTTCTTTCCTCATTCATTCCATCTAAAAACTAAATCTTTCTTCCTCATAATCCATGGGCTCAGGATCGTGCTATGCTCTGCCATCAGACTAGAAGACATGCCTGTCGGATTCGGGTGGGAAAATGCCTCATTCTCCATCCCTCTCCTAATTTTCATTCAGCTAGAAATCGTTGCTAGGGATACTCTTCGACAAGCAAGGCGGGCTTTAAAAGTGCGCTAACCTCCTTCATTCTCCTACTGATACAAATCTTTCATCTCTAGCAACTTCTCTAAATCTGGCCTTCCTCCTCTTATCGATCTGTCATGTGTGCTAAATCTCAACTAAAAGCTAATCTCTTCGACCCTCCCTCAACTATATTCTCCTTTGCTTCAATACTAGGCACTTCCCCCACACGTGTTGGAACTCTCACATGTCAACTATTCCGAAAAAAGTAATCCCGCTCTTATCCTAATCTAATACGACACCTGTAGCTCTCACTTGTATTCTATCTAAGATTCTTAGAACCCTTCTTACTCACTCTCTTAGATCATCTGCAACTCATTCATCCACATACGGCTCTCGTTCTGCAACGAACAGGTCTACTGGCGAACATATACCATTCACTATCAACCATTATGCTTTTCGCTCTTAGGAACTAGGTGAGACTTGGGGCGCTTACATATCCAACGGCATACATTAACATTAATACACGGGGCGTCACCTGCTCTCAACAGCCCCTCTTGCGTTTTCTCCTTCTATCTTTGCTTCATTATCGCGTCTAGCTCTTCCTTTCAAATCGCTCAAATTCGGCTGTTGTTGTAGAGTTACTTCCTTCCCTATCAATAGTGGTTTCCTCAGAGTTTCTCTCTCATCTCCTACTTTATTCCTACTTTTCATATATCTTCCTCACCTGCACTCTCACTCTATTCCACTCGTATTCCGAGACCTACGACCCTTCATTCCTCTTAACTCATACTCAATTCTACTCCTACTTCATTACTTCTAAGATCTGCCTCTCGTCTTAAAATTTTCCACATTTATTATCGCATTGTGGATAGAAAATAACTTGTGAAATTCAATTCTGAAAAATCCCAAACTTTACAAATCATCCTTACTCCAAAATACCTTTACTAATTCCTATCTCTCGACGGTTCTGTCGTCCTCTCCTGTGACAATATAAACATCTTGCCTTAACAGAACAAAAAATGTTGGACCTCACATCGCCAACGGTTGGCTAGCGGCGGCTTCAAAGAACTGAAGTTCCATGTTTAGACAGTGAGACTTTCCTCTTTTCTCAGGGTTGCTCCAGCTATTACAAGGGTCCCATCCACCACATGTATGATACTGCTACTCATATCTTGAAGGGTGCTCTGCTTCACCGGCTTTTGACAGTCGAGAGTCAACGGCAAAAGTATAAACCTTCTTTACTTTTCCAGTTCACTTACCCCTCTATCTTGCGAGCGATGTGTGCTTTATCTCTATCCTATAGCAGGGTTGCGGCAATGTGCTCGAGGGAACTTATCACCGGCGTACACCACTTTCGACTCCTTCGTAGGCACAAGGGTCTGTCATCTCCTCACATTATGTGTGAATGTAACTCCAGGCTAGTTTACTTGGTGCATTTCCTTTTTCCACCAACCTCATGTTCTGTGGATTCTGTTTCATCTTCTGTATTTCTACTGAATTTAATCTCCTCACTTTAAATCTTGCGTCTGTGCTCATCCTAATTCGTAGAGGTAACTTTTGAGACTACTACACCCTACTGAAAAGGCTCTGCCGGGGGTGCTGAGTGACAACTGGAAAAAAAATACCTTTAATGCAGATATTCGCAATGACTGAATCCTCCCATTCCCCCATCCAAACATCTTCAGATTATCCCAGACACGCTACTCTCTGCAACATAACCTCATATGAATCATAGTCCAACCACACAATTTTTGACCTTTTCAAACTTAAATTTAACTTTAGACTTCTAGTACTCACACACAAAATCTACCCATAGCTCTCTACCACAATTCACTAATCATCAGAATGCAAATCCTTCTATCCCCTTCATCCTTTATTGATTGCAACACATTCACCACACCACTCATTTCACCGTTTCCTTCATCTTTGGTTCAGTCACAGAGAGCAAATCAAAATTGCCCTTTCATAAATCATCCATCACTCTCTCCTCATCTCATCAACATATCCTCTGAACTTTCATATACAGATCTTCATACATTTTCCGAAGGATAATGGCGTTACTGCTATCACGACCTTCTCCTAGGCATGCATTAACACTGGCAAGAGATAGATTGTAGTAGGCAGCCAACCTAACTACCACCGTTTCTTAGTCGCCTTCTACGACACACGGAACTTTCGCTGTGTTCAATTCTATCTCATCACACACAGGGATTTAAGGTAATGTCTGTAAGGTCTAGAGAGGTGTTGGATATAAGTATGGGTTATATGATATTTATCTAGAGGAATAGTGTATATGAACGATAACAGAAAGGCTTACATAGGCCTGCGAAGTAGAAAAAAAAGTGAAATTGATGGATATAATTATTTATATATATTAGATATTAATATATAATATAAATATTATATATATATATATATATAATATAAATAATATAATATATATATACTATATATATATATATTAATATTATTATTATTATTATTATTATTATTATATATTAAGTTTTATATTATTCAAAATCTTAAGAATATATTAAATAAGCAAGGGGCAGATACTGACGATGAAAAAAAAATATCCAATTTTAGGATGACGATGACGATTAATCGTCCATCACTAAATACTAATATACTATATATGATATATATATAGCTATATATATTATATATTATATATATATATATATTATATATACTATATATATTATAATATATATAGTATATAATATATATTACATAAAATTACGTATATATATATATATATATATATAATATATATATATATATATATATATATATAATATATATATATATATATATATATTAGATGTATATAGCATATATATATTATATTTATATAATATCTATATTATATATAATATACTCAGGCGGGAATATTTATGACTGTAAATAAAATAAAATAATAATTTTTTTTTTTTTTTCGCTCATTTAATAGCCAAGCGGTAGTACTACAAGTTCAATCTTAATTCTAGAAAGTTAATATTTTTAAAAAATTAGAATTAGGATGGGGTACAAAAAGTCCTTCAATAGAATTTCACTGGTTAAAATGTTAGTTATTTTACTTCTATATAAAATGGAAACAAATTGTGGGCATGATTTAATTATTTTTCGTGGATAACACTCGGTATGTTAGCTTTAACTGCCAAAGTACATTTTTACCACAGCAATTAGTGGCAAATCACTGGCTAACGTGTCATTCATCTCCGCGGTAAATTAGGAGGGTGACTCGGACCACCATTATTTTTCGTATTTTACGTATTATTGACGATTTTTCATTACTATATTAATTTAAATAAATAATAAGTTAAATTTAAATATGAAAAGTTTTTAAAAAAATAAATTTTAATAAAAAAACGGATCAAAAAAGATGTCAAATTTTGAGCGAGAGGGTGAATGTCCACCTTATATTTATTCTTATTCTTAATTTACTTATAACATTTTAATTGTCTATAACGAATTTTAATAGATAAATAATTATTATATAAGAAATGTAAAAATATAATTGAATTTATATTAAAAGACGAAATAAAAGATAGTTCGAGTCACCCTAGTGGGCACTTCCCCTCCCCCTGTCAGGCTGAACCACTATTCAAACTTTAATAAAACTATTTATTAATTAGGATTATATTATTATTTTTTGGTGTGCTTATGACCGACTATGGCCTGATACAAAAAAAAAAAATCAAAAAAGTGCATTAGGGAGTCGGGAGACCGGACTTATGCCTTATGAGGTCCTACTCACCCCGCCACGCCTATATACTATATATAATATATATATATAATCAATATATATATATATATATATATATATATATATAATATATAATATATTATAAATATTATATACCCTATATAACTATATATATATATAAAAGGCCAGTCCAGGAACAACCTGTCAATACAAGAAGAAAAATATATATTAGTTGATGGGGCCGGTCTTTTTGAAGTTGATCGTCCACTCTAAATAAATAAAAAAATATAATAATCATAAAAAAAATTCTCTTATTAATAGCCACCGGTAACTACAAGTTTTATTTAGGTCATCTTTAATTCTAGAAGTTTTTATATTTTGAAAAAATATAAAAATATAGGATATTAAATAATATATATTCAATTCTTAGGTCTTGAAAAATGTAGTTTTTTTAACTTTGTCATAAATGAAAAATTGTGGATGGATTTAATTATTTTTTCAGTGTTACACTCGAGTAGTTAGCTTTAATCGGGCAAAATAAAATTTTGTCCAACATATTGTGCAAAATCACTTGAAGATTCTCCAAGGTCGATGTGTAAAAATGATAACGGGTGAAGGGGGACCACCATGTTTTTCGTATTTTACGTATTATTATTAATTATTATTACTGGTATAATATTTATTATAAATAATATTTTCTCATATATTATAAAATAAAATAAAAAATGAATTTATATAAAAATCCGATCAAAAGAAATCTGACCCGAAGGTTATTGAGACACCTTTATTTATTTATTTATTATCATTATTGACATTTTTCTTACTTATTTAATTAGAAAGGGGAAAATAAATTATTATTATTAAGTAAAAAAATTAAATATAAATAATTTATACGTAAGAGAATAAACAATGTCATTCACCCCAGTGGGTCAATTCACCCTCCAAGTTCGCTGATGAGCTTATTAAAACTTAATAACTTTTATTGAAGGATTAGCATACATTATTATTTTATGATTGCTTATATTTTTCACTATATGTCCTTGAATTTCAAAAAAAAAAATTCCAAAAGTGCCTTAGAATGAAAGTCGAGGACGAAGCTATACTAAAGTTGGTCCAAGTCCCCGCCCGACGCATATAATAAACAATAAGACAAAAATATAAATTTTATTTCTTCTATCATACCTCCTGCCGACATGTTTGGTGCAAAGGCAATGTCAAGAAGACAACAGTAAGCAGAATCCATATGCCAGAAACAGGTGAAAACAGGGACCATCCAATGCAAGCAACCTAAACAAAAACAAGAAAACAAAAAAAACAACTTCTTATACCTTCTCATTCTCTCTCTTCTTCAATACTTTTTTTATTTCCCCTTACATTCCTCACTTTGGTAATCACATCTGATTGATGCCTTGTATCCACCCATTCAACTCTCGATACTCTTTTCTCTTCAAACATGATCCATTGTATCCACGCCATATCCTGTCTCATAAATTTATTCTGAACTTGTGAGACAAAGAATATTAGAGACAGTAAGAGCCACATGCCGCCTGGTCAAACGTTTCAGTCAAACCCACAACCAAATGCTCATGCAATCAACACACCTAGCTGCTCAAATTACTGTAACTACATCACCAATTTGGCTTAGTCAAAACAATATGTTATATATATACCAAACCTCCACATGCATTAATACTAAGTTATGGTCACACATGCAGTTTAGCCTTAATAACACTGTAACTAAAAACCCGCCATGGCTTCTCTAAATATATTATATTTATACCATCCTCTATACCTATCAACCCTTTCTTAAATGTGCAATCGCAGCACACCTCAACACCTCTTGTGGCAACTATTCCAATTTAACACCCTATACTGAATGCTGCTTCTTATTCAAGATGCATGCTTTCTCTATTCATTAATTATGCCCCGCACCCGTCCATGCTCTACTATGAAAAATTTATTGTCTCTGTTATTATCAATAGATGTAAATATTTTGTAGACTTGTATCATTCCACTCTTAAGAAATTGCCTTTCTACATAAAAACATCCAAATCCTTAGCCTCTCCTCTAGCTCTTACCATCAAACCAGAAATTCTTGTTGCCCTACGTGCACTCTCTCTACAATCTAATGCTTCTTTAAAATAAGGCCAAACTTTGCACACCTCTATTACTGGGCCTAACATATCTATTATACAGTTGCATATAAACTCCTGCTCTTGGTAACCAACATGCGATTTATTTGCCAGATTCTTATTAGCTTTCCTTGCTTACCAAACACTGATTACTACTTTCAGATAGAGCCTTATAATCACACCTAAATCTTTTTCTTGTCCACAAACTCAGCCAATCCAATTCATAGTTAAAACTTTTAATTGACTAACCTAGGTGAAGAACCTTAAACTTTTACATGAATCAGTCGACGCTTTCATTCGTAACTGTTTTCAAAATCATTTGAATCCTTTTTTTTTTTTTTACTATCCTAACTGTGGTGGCCACTTGGTATCATCTGCCAACTAGAAACTTGGCATTAATCCTGTCTAAATATAGGTAGAGAATAGATAGATCTTCAAAGGTCGCAGCTAAGTATACCCCACCACTTCAAGTCTTTCACCACCATACAACTGATACCACAATTCTTCCACATAAACCCCTGCATTGATACCTTCGATAGCGCCAATCGCCTCTGCTTCAATCGTATCTCCGCACCTTTACACAAGTACTAAGTATTAAGATTTGTATTAGCTCAGAGGGGGGGAAAAGAAATTCACGTTCAGCGTAAATTACATGTTTTGGTAAATGAATTGAGTGAGGTTAAGGAAGAGATAAACAAAGTCTGTTATTATTTATCACTGTTCCGAAGGAAGATTTATTGGCCGTACCTGAGAAAGATTCTCATTTTAATTTATTATCTGTTTCTGAAAGTAAGGAGAGAAAGTAAAAAATTGGGTGCAACTACCCCCATCAAATTGTATTTTAAGTTTTTAAAGCCTTCACATGGGACCTTGATGAATTTTGCATTTTGATCTGATAAAGGTAACTAAAATTTTATTTTTACTTCATTAACTACTAGGAAAAAACATATTTAAAATATTATAGTAAGGATGAATTTCTTGCGGATACTGGAAAGGAGGAGGGTAACAGGGAATAACGTTGAAAATATCTCAATATTATTTGGGAAATACATATCTATCCTTTATATTAAGAGCATGGACGACAGAGAGGTGAAAGGAAGCTGTTCCATTGTGAAGCAAAATAGTCTAAATATATCTTCAATGAGGAGCGGGTGGGGTTGTTGAGAACAACATTAAATTATAGTAATCTCGTGAGTAGCAAAAAAATATGAAAAATCTAAAAAGCTTTTTCCACCAAAAGTTTGTTTACATTTTTATCCCAGCTGATTCCTTTTTTCACATCCAGTTCGTCCATCATAGCAGGAGGTACTTTATTATCACCATGTCCCAATTCATGTGTTTCAAAATACATTTAATGTTCTAAGCCTAACAGTTGGGGCAGTTTTTTTTTACCAACTTTAGATTGTATTAAAAGTCATGAGAAAAAATATAATAAGGAAAGGACAGGAGCATGGATTTATTAAAGATAGAAGAGTGTAATGATAAATTTTGTCGAAGATGAAGTAAAGAAGTTATTCTATAATGCTACGAAATATAAATTTTGCATTTTTCCTAAAATTAAATATTTTTCACTGTAAGTGGAGTGGGGGAGAAATTCTCCAATCATGAGATCATGAGATGGGCGAGGGGTGGTAGATATTTAGAAAAAATTGAATTTTAGAATTCCTTTTCTTGGTAAGGGGTTGCTCGAGAGGGGGGATGTTAAAATATAAATCTATGATGTTTACTTTGTTTAATAATTTCATTCAACGCTCCCTACCAAATACCCATGATTTATAGAAATATTTTCTCCCCTACCAACATAGTGTTTATAGAAAGATTGCACTCCTACAAACTATGACTAGCGATCGGGTAAGCATTAACTAACCTACGTGTTTAGAATATAAACTTATATATATATATATATATACGTGCCCTACGGGCACATATACATGCACGTACGTGCCCTACGGGCACGTACGTAAATCGGGCCATGAAACTCACAAGCCTTAATGCATAATGTGTGGGACATGTATACGTGCCCTACGGACACGTATACATGTAGTTACGCATATAGTCTTAAGAAAGGAATTTAGCTTAGTGCATCTTTCATCTGTTACTAGTCCTAATGACACGATGAAAACTCTAGATGGTAGTGAATGAAAATGAGGATTATTTCTGTTCCTTATATCATAAATCGATTTATAAATATATTTTTTTTAAATTTTGGTTTTCATTGACTATTTTTGAACTTGAAATCGTTTTTAACAGGTGCAAATTTCAAAATTTTCAATATGAAAACTTTGCGTTTGTTAATTTTATATTTAACTGATTTTTTTAGATCATTATTCTGCTACAAAGTTTTAAAATTTTTGAAAGAATATGGCCAACTGCTAACTACAGACCCGTAGCCTGAAAGTAGTCGTTAAGATCCGCCCTCGCCTGTCAGTTTTTAAGACGTCCAGAGATTTCAACCTCCGTATTTTTATACGGACAAAAAATTAGTTCTGTTCTATTTTATGGCCTAAATTTCATAAAGATAAAACGTTGTAACAAATAGGTTACAGTTATTCACCACACATCCATCCTCGAAGAAAAATCATAGTCGCATTATAACAGAGAAGAACTAGGACCAAACTGTATTTTTTTTTTTTTTCAATTTCATACCATTTGGTAGTCATTTTTTTTCACTTTTGACTGCAAAAAATTTTTAACTCCAGAATGTGTCTAAGGGCTTCGAAATATGGATGTGTTTACTTTCGGTCCAGAAATCGACTGTGAGAAATTAACACCATCACAGACAATGATCATATGAAATTGATATCTGAAATATAATTTTAATCGTTTTCTTTTCTCGTAAATTAGCGTAACAGATGACCTTTTTTTATTCGGAGATGGGTTTTCGTTGGACCGTATCTTTTTTACTTATTAACGGCACTAATTTTATTAGTTCATTGAATAAACTTCGTGACATTCTATGATTGTGAAATTTTAATTCGTTCGTGGGGGCGTCATATTATATTTGTGAGTATCATATATTATATTATATAATTATAATTTATTACTTAGTATTTGTATCTTATATGTATCTATATGTATTATATCTGCTATTACTATATTATATTATACATATTATTATTGATATCTATTACTATATTTCTATTATATATTATATATTTTAATATCTATTATTATATACTTATATATTTTATATTTTTATTATATATATATTGTTTATAATATATATTATTTTTTATTATATATATTAGTTATATAATTTAATTCATTTTTTTTATTTATTTTTAAAATGTTATATTATTATAATATAATATATTATTATATATAATTATATATATATATATATATCATATATATATTGTAGTTATATTTATATTTATTATATATATTATATATATATATTTTTTATGGCGTTTTATTATATTTTATTATGTATATAGGTATTAAAAGTAGTACTATTTCTATTTTTTACTATGAGCTTTGTTACAAACATATGGCCAATCATGTGTTTGGAGCTGAACTTTGTATCACGTGTTTGAATTATTTTGGGACGCGCAGATTGCTTTAGTTGTATGTTTATATAGTTTTGTTATTATTTTGTTACATTTTTGTACAAGAGAAACTTTATATATATTATATATTTATTACATTGTTATTTATAATATTATAATATTATTTATATCATTATATACTATATTATATATTATACTAGTACTATTATACATCATTTTAAAATATACTTATTTTTATACCTTATTGTATTATATTTTATTTTATTTATTTATTTTCTATAGTTATATATTATTTATATATATTATATATATATATTTATATTCTATATTATACTATATTATTTATTATTATCTATATCATATATATTATATATATTATTTATATATTATATTATGTATATATATTATATATCTATCTCATATATTTCATATAATATATTATTTTATATATTTATATTATTATATATTTTATTTATATATTTATATATATTTATTTTTATATATCTATTTATCTATATATATATTTATTTATATAATTATATATATTATTAATTTTTATATATTTATTACTTTTTATTATTATAATTATATTATATTATTATATATTATTATATTTATATATTATATTTATATTTTATATTATATAGTTTTGTATGTTTTTGGACTTCTGATATATTATATTATATATTATTATAGTATTATATTATTTATATTATATTTAATTTTTAATATATATTATTATATATATAATAAATATATTATTATATTTTATTTTTATTTATATCAATATATACTTATATCTATATAATTTACGTTCGTTACGCGTAGATTAACGCTCATAATATATTACTATTATATTATAATATATATTATATTAATATATATATATTATTATAATTTATATCTTATATATAGATAATTATTATATATGTGGGGTTTGGTGACTAATCTTTGACAACTTACGTAGCGATATCAATCACATTTTTTAACTGTTTCAAACAAATCTTTGACGACGAAGCACCGGAACGACACCCCCGGTACCTACTTCGATCGTCAAGGGTTTGAAGCAGCCACAGAATAGTGGAATTAAATTTGTAATATATATACTATATTATATTATTATTATATATATATTATTATATATATTATTATATTTTATATTTAATAATATACTATTTCTGAAAGGGAGGATTTGAGAGTAATTATATTTATATAGTATATCTATATATTATATATATTATATTATTATTATATTATTATATTTTTTTATTATAATATATATTATTATATTAATATATATTTATATATATTTGATATATATATGATATATATAGATATTATTATATATATTATATATATCTTATATATACAACGAATGAAGGATACTTATTGAGCTTATACTTTACTGCATAGAGCAATTGCTATAAATAGACAAGTTTTTATTTCGGTTAATTTTGCGGGATGAACAGTATTTGTTGTTTATTATGTTAATCCGAAATTTATTTCCGTTATGTTCTTATTACAATTTATTAAGTTTATTTCTTTATTTAGGAGTCGCTCGATGTTGAACTTGATAAATTCTTATTACACATTTATTTTAAGTTTACGAGCATGGGTGTAAAGAACTTGTCGCGAGCGTAGAAGAAAATTTTCTATGTTGCAATTATGTGATACTTTCGGCAAGTTGACCGAGGTAAAAAAAAACTCTGTCAAATTTTCGAGGTTTGACTACCATAACAATTCATTTATTGTGTGCCCTGGGTAACATAAAAAAGTAGTACTAGACTTTCTATTTTAGTCTACGAGCATAATATAATAATAAATTATATAATAATATAGTAATTAATAATATCATATATAATAATAATACTATGATGTAATATAATAATTTAATAATATATATATAATAATAATATAATAATATGTAATTATATATAGCTATTGATTTAATATATAATTATATACTTCTTTATTATGATATCATATAATATATTAATAATATAATATAATATATAATATCTATACATATAATACTATAATAGCAGTGTACTAAATCTACAATAAATATACATATATATAATAATACATAATAATATAATAATATAATATATAATATATAATTATATAATATAATATATAGTATTACTATATATAATATAATAATAAATATATTATTATATGATTAATCATTAATTATAATCATACTAATATATAAATAAATTAATATTATATATAACATTATATAAATATTAATTCTAATAATATATTATTTATATTTATATTAATGTATCTTTAATATATATAATTACATATAATAATAGAACGTTGGAATAGTCTTCTTTGAAGAAACAAAAGTGTTTCAGTAAGCAGACGAATTCCATAATAACATTACTTTGGGTCTTATTTCGTTTCACCTCTAGTACAGAGAGCAAAGTATGCAATTAAGGATCCAGGAAGCAAATGTTTAGTTTTGTGGAAACCAATTTTCTACTTAGCCCAGGTGAAGCCTGCCTGGTCTAGGTCTATTCTTAATTAATTCGCTCCACACAAGGAATTCGTATTAATCCAAGGACCGCAGTTTGTCTCCACTTTAGGAACGCAATCTGATTGAGCGGAAAAAAAGATTACAGTTTCTGAATTCGTGCTTTGACTATTAATTTATTTATTTTGGGTCATATTTGTGAATATATTAATATTATATATATATAAATTATATTATATTATCTATATATTATATATATAATTTATTTTTTATCTATACTTTTTATTTTATTATATTATATATATTATATATTATATATTATATTAAATTATATACGTATTATATATATATTATTCTTCTATATAATTTAGTAATAATATCTAAATATATATATTATATATTCTTATAGTTATCTAATATATATATATCATATCATATATATATTTAAATATATATATATTTGTATAATTTTATTAGTATATACTCTTAATTTATAACTAATTAAATTATATAAATCAAATTATAAATCGTTCGTTTTGATTGGATGAGTGCATTTACAAGTAGTCCGTTTTATATTTGTACATTTTTTCCTCGAAATTTTCGAGGTCGCGGTTCGACATTTATAATTTCTATATATATTTTAATGATAATATATATTTATTCTTATCTTTATATAGTTTATTTAATATAATATATATACGTATGTATATATATATATACTATATATTAATATCATATAGTATATTTATATATATATACTATCAATTAAGAGTGCATTCCTTTATATTTTACACACATGTCGCACAAAGACACAATTTAAGTATTTTAACTATTATAAAAATGGTTTTATTATTTAGATTTTTGACGAAGATAGTGTTGAACCTAAGACTTTAATAGAAATCTTCCGATGTTTAACAAATGGCGAGATTTTTTCCTGTCTATGGACATTTATATATAATGTTTTTACTTTCGATTTCTACCTTCGTTTCTTGTACTTATTTATTTTACTTTTATTTTTATTCATGATTATTTTTAACGCATCTGCGTCGTTCTCGGTTTGAGGTATATTCTCTTTATATTAAATTTTCAATCTTTTTATTGTTTCCAATTTGTCCTTGTTAGCCCGTTTTATGGCTTCTTTTTGAGGTTGTTTGATTTTATAGGTGTGTAGTTTAAAGAATAAACAAATCAATGTACATTCACGTTGGATAAAACGTGGATGTATGAATTCGTACTTTTTTAGTTTCGATTCGAGAGCTAGAGTGGATAAAAGTAGACAAAACGCTCCGAAAGAATATTCTCCATCCTTTCATGTAATTGGACTTAATTAGACGATAATAAAAGGTGTTTTGAAAGATGTCGAGGAATTTTTGTCTTTATGATAGAACAGACCCCACAAAAAACGTGGGTCGATCCGGATTTAATTCAAACTTGCCGAACCTAGTTTCCTAAGAGTGCTCAATCTATTATTTTACTCGTTTGTCCCTAATCACCATTGAGTTATTGATGGAACAACTCATCGAGAGGACTGGATTCGTACTATAAGTTAGCACTTTCAAATTATAATTAACCGAATTCCACTGAAGCCTTTTATCTTTACTAATAATCTGACTAGAGAAGGGCGACCGAAGTCGATTAGTGGGCTCCTGATGCCGGTTTGTCCGAAGATAGATATGCTTTTCTAACGGTAATTTCCTAAGATTCACCCAATTTAAAGTGAGGACGGGTTTTCATTCCGTGTCAACAAACCATAAACCAAAACAATTGTTTTTTGCCCCCTATGAAGGTCGGCAGATCGGCTTTCAAAATGCGATGGATGCCTCCAAATGAGAGGGAGAGACTGTTTGAGCAATAAGATCTCATTATTAGTCTCGGATACTGATTGATAAAGATTTGTAGCATCTTTTTGCTCGGAATGCAAATATGGGGACGGGTCTAACTTGTAGAAGTGCAGTAATGTATTGTCTTGCTGTCTAAGCTTGTCGGTTTTTAAGGTCCTCAGGAAAGCGCCGGAGGGGTTGACCGATGGTAATAATTATAACATTACATTGTTATTATTAACGTTTTCTACAGATTTTATATCAAGTTGTATTGTACACCCTTATTAGTAGAAAGCAATTTTGTGGAATAATTCATACGAATTTATTATAAAATATCGAAAGTTATGTTTGGCCGCATATTAGAAACCTTTAATTCATGTTGTTACTCGATATTTTTAAATTTTGATTTGTTCTATAATTTTAATTTTTTAATTAGTGAGCTAAGTTCACACTGTTGACCACGTCAATGCATGAATAATAATTTGTGGTTTATTATTTAGTGTAAGATAATTTATTATTATTCATTTAATATAACCAATGTATCTTTAAAATGTTCAAGAAAAAATGTGAATCTGAAGGGTCAACCGAGGGAGTTCAAATCTTGACTTTCGATTGCAGTCAGGTTCATGACATTTATACAGTGAAAAGGAATTTCTCCGAGGCATTCTTGATCTATAAATTCAACCTGACATTTTGAGGCACCTGGTCACGGAGGTGGGAGGTAGTAATTCTCAAAAATGGGACTTTTCATAATTTTGAAGGCTATTTTTCTCAGGTAATGGGGAAAATCATAATTAAGTCAAATTATTATTTCGCTTATGTAAGATTCCTCAATATGTGGCTCCAAATCGCTTAGCAAGGTTGGCGGAATTTTGGGGATTTCACTTCGTTTAATGAGAAGATTTGTGTGCACGGTTATATATTGCTTTGTTATGTTATCATTTTATTCGTTAGGGGTTATGGTAGTATATATTTTATTTATAGTTATATATTTTAGTATACTTTATTTATTAATAATTATACTATAGTATATATTATTTACTATTATTATTATTATTATATGATTTATAATAATTATATAATATTATATAGTATATATATATATATATTATATTAATTTATATACATATATATATATATATAATTATATATATATTTATTATTATATATTATATATTATTTACTATTATATTTACTATATTATTATTTAAAATTTTTATATTTATATATATGATAATTATATGTATTATTATAATATATATATAATATATTTATTATTATCTATATTATATATTATTAATATTATTACTTATATTATATATATTATATATAATTTATAATATTATTTTTTATATATATTATATATTATTCATACTATATATATATCGATATTGTTATTATTTACATACTATATATATTAATATTATAATTATATATATTTTATTATGAAATATATATATCATAACTATATATATATATATAATATACTGTCTATATTATATATTTATATATGTACTGTTATATAGTTATATTATATATTATATTTATATATTTATTTATACTAATCTTATTTTATATTTATTTCTTAGTATAATATAATTATTATATTTTATAATCACATAATATATTATTCTTTGGCTTGAAATTGGCTTCTAATAGTTTGTGAGATGGAATTAAGAAGATCTGTTGAAAAAGTTGTCAACAAATGGACTAGGGGGGGGGCTCCAGCCCACCATTATATTGGGCAGTTACAGGGTCCGGTCTTAAAATGGGACTCCTTTGACTATTTTATTATTAGAATGATTGATATTCATGAATCTTCAAGGGGCGTTAAGCTCCAGTTATAAATGAGGTACTTTATCCTAGAGCCTTTATCGGTACGCAAAGGAGTAACCTGAGTAAGTTTGAACAATTCTTTTTCGGGTGTTCACAATCGGATAGTTACAAAGCAATTTTTTTATACTGATTAAATTTTTATTATTTCCTATAAACAATGTTATTACGATTTATCGCATCTATAGGGATTGAAGCGTGTATTATTTCACACTAGTCATTAATGTGCGAGAGCATAAGCGATGGTGCAAAGTGTCAGCTCCGACTTAGCTTCTCCGCTGCCCCCAATTTCAGATCCCAAACCTCGGCGTGCATACGATATAACGCCTTCTCTTTCTTTTGCACCCCTTTTATAAAAGTTTATAATGAACTTAGTTGGTCCCAATCCATAGTAGCTGGCGAGTTGGGTTTCTGAGTGTGAAGTATAAGTAACGATAACACTTATGTAGATAATAAGTTCGAAATTAAAACCAAAGGAAATTACACAGGAAATATAGTTTGTTTTTGTAAGTTTATGTGAAATTATAAGATAAGTTTACTTTCATTCGCAGGATGACTATGTTGGATGGTTCAGGATTTGACGGTGAGGTTCGGTGAGTGAGCGGTACACGTTCCGCGGGACACTTGTAATAAATTACTTCACGTCTCTGCCATTCGTAGTTTTAAATTCCACTACGGGATGTTGAATGACTGATATTTTTTTAAAACTGAAAAGGTGAGAGTGAAGTGTTAATATGAATAACATTCTAGAAAATTACGGATATGGTTTTCGTAAAGAGGTTTCCATCCCAAGGACTACTTGTTTCTCGAGATATAATTCTTCTTTAAGTCATCCGCCTTTGTCTGAGAGTAAATGTTTTTTGAAACGAAATGCAGCACGTCGGATACATTAACGTCCAGTAGGTTCCGGCACTAATCCCTGAAAGTAAGAAAAACCTATGCCTTACAATAAGCTTGAATACTTTTGAAGAGTCACGGGACATTTTGGTTGAGGGTAGGGATTCAAATGTTCACGTTGATTAAGTACTAGGTAAGATTTACAGATTATTTTTATTGTCAATAGTAAGAGATTATATGATATTTTTTTTGTTCGTCGTTAAATTGGCAAATGGTTTGCTGTCGAAGTTGTTAATGTTAGGTTTTGAAATTGTGGGGCCCGTTGCCTGACAATGGTTCTTTGAGGAAGAAGTTAGATAGTAAATGGACTCTTCTTTCGTGAGATCATAATTATTTAAAGGGGGGGCAATGACACCGATTTTCCGAGTAAGTTGCTTCTTGAGGTAGAGAACCGGCAGTAACTGACCGTTTAAGAATGCTATACTCGCAGTTTCAATTAAGTGAGTTATAAATTTTAATTTTTGAATTTTGATAGGTATATAAACTTCACCGCCATTGACGGGGGTGAGTTAAAAATTCCAAATGAATGCATAAGCTTCTTCGGGAGAGGAATTTTCAAGTGGGAGTTCTCCAGTTCAAAGTTGACATTAAATGTGTAATAACTACTTTTTTTAAATTCTTTGCAACTGAGGTCTCGGGTTTGGCACATATAGATTGTTTGCAAAATATTTTATGAAGTGATTGTTTTAATCAAACCTCGTAGAGGCAGAGCGGGGGGGGGGTTCCACCAAGATTCTTCGAGCCAGATAGAGGATTGACTATTTTTAAGCGTATGTTGTGGCATTTTTACATCCCCCCCCCTTCGGCACTCAGAGAGAGGGGAGGATGGACTTAAATAGATTATTTTGATTGTGTTGGACTTGTCTATAAGCCGATTATAGTGGTACTAAAGACATAAACAAGGGGTCTTTTACCTAATAAATCTTCTTTAATAAGTTGGGATTCCAAGGTTCGCCGAGATAATAATTTTTTCAACAGAACCTTAAACTATTTTAAAAACCAATTAATAAGGAGGGGGTGCCCGAAACCCGAGCAACAAAAAGAACAAAAGATACAAAACATTCTGCTATGTACAATTGAGAAGGTACTTTGCCACGAGTACCAGTTTGACAGATAGAGGGTGGGTAGTGATTTGAAGTGGCTTCACCTCCTCCCCTTTGGTTATTCAACATTTGTTTAAAGTCCGTACCAAATGTTCCGGCAAGGGTGGTTTTTGTAGTCATTTTTTGACCTTTTGGTGTAAAAATTTTTAGCGAGGAGGAGGTCGGGATCGTCACCATATTTTAGGGTCCTCTGTTTCTTCCGTAAGGGCTATCTTTCATTTCAAGTATGGTTTAGGTGTTTAGATAGCATGGGAATCGGTATACTATAGATTACCTCTCTCACATGTAGTGGTTAATATAGAGGTGGGAGTGGTCATTGCGCAATGGCACCTTACATCTTTTGGTGGATGAGCTTTTTTGGTTAGATTCGATGGTTTTTTATTTGTGGTTATTTCTTTCTCCCGGAAAAAAAATTGGTGAGTTCTTTTTAACTTAAGAAGGTTGAGTATTCTCTTTTTTGAAGAGAAGGTGGTATTTTTATATCGAGTTTTAAGTCTTTATCTCTGATAGAGGATGAGTTAAGTTATTTTTGCTTAAATTACATAGTCGTATTTGTTTAGAGGTACATTTCCTTGTTGGAAATGTGAGCCATTTTTGATGAAAGTTGATGCAAACAATTTTATTACAAATTTGAAAATCTTATTTATATATGTTTTATATAGTTTTTTAGTTGCTTTTACAGACAATGCAAACGTTTACTCTAGCTATGGTGATTTAATTTTTTATTAAATTGATTTCCACAAATTGAATAAATTTTTCTCCTATCAAACAATATCTGAACAATCTCTGCATTATTATTTTATTTTTTTATAGTATTTATATTATATTAATCTTATATTTATTTTCTTGCTCTGGAAACGTAATTAAGGACTTTCTCTTGTTATGGAAGCGCATTCAGAGGAGGGTACCTTCTACTTCTGTGATAATAGAGGATTTTAAGTTGTGAAGAAGGTCCAAAATGTTTTCCCTTCTCTGTGGAAGGGGAAGATGGAATTTTCTAATCAAAGATGATAATTTTCTTGCTCTAAGGGAGGATTTTGTTCATATTCTTTAATGATGTTTTTCTGGTGATCATAGATTCAATTTGATTGTTAATATTGTTTGAAGATTTTGTTATTATTTGATAATTTTGAGTGAATCTGTGGTGTAACATTTTTTCCTAAATTTTTCCAAAAGTTATTTTTATCTTCT
This sequence comes from Trachelipus rathkii, assembly GCA_015478945.1. NCBI lineage: Eukaryota > Metazoa > Arthropoda > Malacostraca > Isopoda > Trachelipodidae > Trachelipus > Trachelipus rathkii. The sequence continues at coordinate 8,430 of JABUQX010116070.1, read as the reverse complement.
CTAGGAGTTAGTTGTGAAACGTACACAATGTCCTTGAATCACTTCAGTGGGTTTAGACGAGTTGTTTTTGGTCGAACATTCCACATAGGATGATTGTGACCCTATGATTAAATGGCAGGTCTTGAACATTAAATTAATACCCGAATGCATTTGTAGAAAGCAAGATACCCAAAGCTGTATTTTATAAATTGGCTAGAGGAGTGGGATTGTCTCCATAAATTTCATATGACGTTGTTTAAGATTATTACATTTAAATGGTTTATAATTTAAGAATTGATATGTATTTTTTAGCAGTGTATAATTTGAACGTTTACCCGGTTTTTCGGTAAAGACTCTTAAGAAAGATGGTTTTTAGTTAGTGGAGGATCTCTGACTCAATTTAATTTCTTAATTGCCAATTTCACATTCACTATCTGTGTATTGAAGATATCTCTACCCTTAGATTCTATTTTGAAGTTTCCAACTTTCATCTATTAGAAACTTACTTTTCACGTTGGTTGACGAGTAGATTTTGGTTTTGGCTATATTTTTATTTTATATTTTGTATTAACCAAATATTTTTGATAGAACAATGGTTATACAGCTACTTTATATAAGGGAGATTTTTCCCTTCGCAATTTTCCTTAGTTTTATTCTATTATCTAATTTTATACAAGTTTTTTCTATTTTTATAGGTGATTCCAACCTGAACTGGCTATTCAAGTTGGCAGATAAATGAATAGAAGTAACCTCTCATGGGGGGTTGGCTCACAGGATATCAATCATTTGATTGTGGTTACTCTCATTCTGGGAGATATGCCAAGTATGAATATGGATATTTGCACAAAATTATTATTTTATAAACAATTGCCTGTGATTTTGATTCATTGATATGGCAACTTTTTCTTAGTACACAAATTTAATGTGTGTCTGAGAACACAAAACGATATTAACTTTTAAAACTATAAGATGATAATTTGCTATGTTAACAAATGTTTGAACGATGAAGGATATATGTACCTTGTATAGCAGATGGAAATATTGTATAAACACATTCTACTAAGTTCCTCGTGCAAAAACACATAATTTAAAACGTCTCTTTTTATTCATATCTATTAAGGATAAAAGGTAACTGTTGTCCTATTACCGACGGTATACACTGAAAGCTATTATACGTTATATTAACTATATATTCATACGATTAATATTGTTATAAAATATTGACCATTTGTTGTGATGGTGGCTTCTGTATATTTTCTACGTTTATTCATTCTACTTACTATTATTATATCTATTTCTACCTATCTCGTATTCATAATATTAATACTATATGATATATTATATTATATACTATTTATATTACTTAATATCGCTTACTTTATATGTTATATATATATTTTATATACCATTGTTATTATATATATATCTAAACCCTATACTTCTGGGTGGGGTGTGGATCATATATGGTGTATTATCTATCATTATTTATATATATTTTTCTATATAGTTTATATTTTATATATTATGATTTGTGTGGGTTCCTAAACTCTTATGGTGTGTGTGTGTGTTTATTAATGTATTATTGGGTACTTATTGTATGTTGGCGGAGGGTTTGATTTTATTCAAAACAAGTTTTATTTTTAATGATTCTTAGGATGTTGAACGTATGTTTTTTAATAAAAAGGGAAATTTTTTTATAATTAAAAAAAATTAATGGGGTAAAACTTCCAATTGAAGGTTGAAGTGTTTTACTTTATAGTATTATATATTATTTATATATATTATTATATAGTGTGTGGCAGAAGTATATAATTATATTATTATATTTTTTAGTATATGATATTATGTCTATACTATTATTGGTATGGGTATGTGGTGGGTTTTGTTATATTATGATATTATAGTGTATTTATTATATATTTATGCATGGTTACTAGAGGTTACTGAAGGTTTATTAGTATTTAGTATATATATATTAGTATTTATATATATTAGTATTATGTATATCGTTATCTATTATCTTTTATAATATAACATATATCTTTTATAATTATAAGCTTCAAAAAGTGCGTTAAATAAAGTAAGATACCCATGTCTTAAAAACAGTTTACTAAATTTTAAAGAAATAATTAGTAAGTTTTTTTTGTTTTTACATTTTTTTTAATGTTTTTAAGATCTTTGTAGTTTTTGGGGCAGTGTTGTGGGTGTGTGTTTGGTCTAATTTTATTGGATTTTGATGTTTCTGTTGTGTGTGTTTGCGACTGGAGCATGTTCGCATACGTCTAAAGGCAGACATATATCCCGTCAACGACTTTAGCATTACTTTAATTTTTGGAAAAACACAAGTTGGAATCTGATATCGGTTATTAGTCAGTGTGACAACAATTTAACCTTGTAGGCTAAGCTACCGAAATCAGTACTGTGAATGTTATATTCATGTTATATGCAAAAGATACAATCATGTTAAAAAAAAAATGATTTTTACTTTTTCAATGAATTTAGGGTGAGTTGTGTGCAGAATGGAGCAGAACGTGGCGAATCATATTTGGGGGTTTGTGCTATTCAAGGTAGCTGGGTCATATGAGGGTGATCGACATTTTTTCCTGTTTCAAAATTCCCGGACAGATGTTATCGCTCCGTATTAGGTGAAGTCAGTGATATGTGCATAATATATGTGCTTTGAATATAGTAGAAGATATATTATGCAATATATTCTCCTTACGATAGACCATTTGATCCATGGTAACCTTCAGAAAAATTCGTCATCTTTAAATTTTTATAAATCAATGTCGTTTAAATATCAATATAAAGTCTGTATGATCTAGAAAAAATAATCTAATTTAACTTATTAATCTTCCAGAACAAATTACGGCTACTGATTATATATTATAATTAAAAAATTTTCTCGAAGAATCGGTTCTTTCAACAACGGCCACTTATATGTTCTTCCGAAAATTCACTAATACAAAATTTATCTATGATATCTCCCTTAAAACCTATCATAAACATGCGCTGAACTGTAACTCTAACTACATTTCAACAATATTTTAATGACTATTATCCCGTCTCGCTATCATTATCTCAATGAAATATGGTTAAAGTTTATCATTGTGATCAAAGAATTTTATCTTAATAATATTTAGATCTTTGAACAAAGTTAACTTTTAACTCCCACATGTAACTATAGATTTAATAAGACGAAAACCCCTAGTCTCCACCTTCACAAAGTGAGCTGTGTGAATTAAATATACTAGATTGATCCTAGATTAATAACTATGGACATAGTATCTGTACTTAAACCATCCTATTCTAAATATACAACTCTCCCTAGATATTTAGTATAAATCTGTCTTTATGAAATAAATCTTTTAACACATAAATGTTCATACTATGACTCCTATTTGATTGTATAGATTAAGTGAATAATAACATCAGGTTTTTATCCAATTGGTTTCTCCAACTTGACTCAAAACCTGTTCTCGGCTAAACTTCTACTAAGTCATAATATGGTAATAATATATATCTCTTAATATATAAGCAAAAATAATCTTCCTCATATACTCTTCATATATTGTACTTATTGAATATATATACTATTATATATATAATATATTTATATATATATTTTATATGATTATTTTATATTATCAGTGTGTATATATATATATTCATTATATTATATACCTAATTTAAATATATATATATATAACTTAGTATTTTCATTTACTATATATTATTACTTTATATATATTATTCATATATAGTATATATATTATCGTATAATAATATTATATATGTTGGATAATCACCACTCAAGTGTAGTCTTTCCAAACTTTCTACTAGGATGGATGTATCATTAATGTGCTTTAATTGGCCGTCTATATTAACATGGCTGTAAACATTATTTAATGTTCAAATTTGAGGTTATACCTTGGTTCCATGTGATTGATGTTTTAGTCTGTTTAGAAAATATCTGAACTTAAGAAATCGTCAAAACGACTTAAAATCAACCAAGTGGTGGATCTTATGAAATTGCTCATTGCGCCTAGAGTGTGTCGTGTTGTTGTGTCTGCTTAATTGCACAGCCCTCGCCATTCTCAAATTTTGTTACTTCAAATGCCTACCTAACTCGAATGAGTCTCGTGCGTTTGATAGATACACTAATTTTTCCCACCCGTTTCTACCCACTTCGCCTTGCTTAATTTCAAAATCGTACTTACAATTAATTATATCTTTACTTGTCTAATAGGATCTATCATACGGATTTGGCTCTCTTGGCCTCCTCCGGACCTACTTTTTACTGCATGACGCTCTTCCCCCAGAGAAGTAAACGAGAAATTCTTGGGCTTGAGCCACTCCCAAGTTCCCCACCGTCTACCCGTTACCTAGCCAGTGCGTACTAGATAAAATCATGAAAACTTATAAATTATTATAATGAAAATAATAGTCGAAGAAAAAGCACGATAATACATAATGTGAGTATTAACATATAAAGTTGGGCTCTTTTTATAAAATATGTTCAGATACTATATTTTCATATTTAATGTATAATTTAAATAATTCCAGGTTTATACTCTCACTGATTCAACATCCATCAAATACTTCAACGTACCAAAATTCTAAAATCCACTTATAAGAATAGCAATGGTAAAAGATATCTCAATCATTTGATAAACTTCAATTTCGTTTCTCAGATCTGAAAATCCACAGACTAAGAAAATATAATTGAATCACTGAAGTAGATATTACTCATAAATATTCACTAATCCATTGAGTATGGAATTTGTCACTTAGTGTCCTATCATGCCACACTAAGCTCATGAGTGGGCTTGCTACCCTGACGTCATGAGTGTGTAACCTTAAGCTCACGAGTATACGTATGTTTCACATACGTTTACACATTAATTGTTCAGTCTTAAAAACAGAACAACGAAGATATTGCTGTCATTTCTGAAGCAGTTGTTAACTGTCGTGATTATTTCTAATTTTTGACATTCTACACCGAGCAGGAAATTTTCTTTGAATTGAGGCTGACTGAGTCTCTCTTAATTAAGAAAATAGCACTCAAGTCACATAAATGTATTCAACATCATCAAAGTATCTGATAATGCTATCTATGAGAATCTCTTTGCAAACCATTTTTATCTCCTTTGATCAGCTCATTTTATTACTATATAATTGTGAATTGTAATAAATAATTTATTTGATTGTTAATTAAAACTTAATTGGTACTACACTATTATCATTATAATTCAATATAAACATTAGTGTGAGTCTTAATTCGTAAATTATCTTAGCCTCCCAGTTAAGCCTTTCCTAGCCTGAATAGATTCTATAATTTTTCTACAATCTTTAATAAATGAATTCTCATATTGCCCCTCCGTAAAATGGCCCTTGTAGGAATAGTTCCAAATAAAAAGAACAATCATTGAACGGTTTTGAACCTTAATAAAAATTAGGAAAGGCTCTGTAATCTCACTAATTTCCTTTTCGTTCTTCGACATAAAGTTTTTCCTTAATAATAATATATATTATATACCCATAACTCACCATATTATATAATAATAACTAGATTGTTAATATTTACATATTGAAGAATTTTTTTCATTAAACAACGTCATTTCAAAGAGCATATGTTTTTACTACTCAATAGGCTGTATGCACACATCAAAGTATATGAATTGTATAACGTTTTTTAATTACTAAATAATTGGGAGATTGCATAACCGTATTTGATAAATAGAGTTTCTTTTGATTTCATTGTTTTTTTTTTCTTCAATATTTTCTCAATAACATTATTCAAAATTTCTGAAGATAATTTCAATAAAATTGTATTTACATACTTAAAAGAACTTGAGAAATGAAATGAAGTTATGGAAGTTATCAATAATTATTATTCAACAAATATAATTTATCATCAATTGTATAAACTGGGCAATTGATAGTAAACGTTGTCGCGATAGGTAGCGAAGCATTTTTTACTTGATTGAATTTATGTACTCTTCGCACACATGACCGAAGATCACCACTCAGATCATACTTTCGAAGTACAAGAAATACAACTTAAACTATTTATGGACGATTATATTAAAAAATGAAAAAAAAAATCATAATTAAAAATGTGGGTGTACTGGTGTCGTACAATCTAAGCTTAATAACCCTCACTAAGTACTTTAACATAGCAAATGTATCAAGTATTACTCCATTATGGAAAATATTTCTTGGAAATAAGCTAAATCATCTATAATTTAAAACATTAATTTTATGCATTGAATAATACATTCCATTATTTATTATTCTTTTATTTCTTTTTTTTTTAATCTAATTTATATATTTTAGATATTCACTTTGTAGTTTAAAAACCAATTTAAATAGATATCTTTTTTATAAAAATCTTACGATTTAACAAATGATACATCCTGTAAGCCTATAATATTATATCAGTTTATAATTTAATATAACATAGCTAGATTTTTCACATTAAATCTTATCTCCTGTAGTATATTAGATTGTGTATATATATCTATATTATTACTAATTTTATATAATTAAATTAATATTATTATTTATTCTAATTATATCATCTAATTTTATTACTTTATTATGTAATATATTACAACTAATCTCTTTCATTGTAGGTTGTCTCTTTGCAGATACAACTCATAAAGTGTCTTCCGCTATTGAGACCCCGTCCATAAATAAATACTATATTTAGGAGATCACTTATTTCCCGTTTCTAATTTTAGTGCCCCAGAAGTAGCTGGATGTATGCTGTTATGTTTGTGTTTAGTTTTAGGTCAATTATTAACATTCTAGACGTAGGTATGAAGCCCTCCTGTTAGGTGATCATTTATTTCTATCTTCCCAGCAAGGCTTCGGACTTACTCGCTACAATCCCCGAGTGCTCTATCTCGCCGAATTATCTGGTCCTTTGCACTAGTGATTCCGTATCGTTCCATATGAAACCGTTACCCTAATAATAATCTTCTTTACCTGCCTTCTATATTATTAATTTGTTTACAAAATTTAAATTAATTTTTGGTGCCTATCATTTTTTTGCGAAAATTTTCAAGTGATTGAGGATACATTACCATTTATATAATAAATATCTTTAAAAGTAATATATATTTATTTAAAATTCATGTTAAATCAATAAATAAACGTGGACATCTCCCTTAAGTATACTCTGCCTCTTTTCTGGTATCAGTATATTTCTAATATTTGTGAAGAGAGCTAAATAATTTCTATATAATATTATACCTTATCGAATTCTGTAATATCTCTGTCGTGTGTGTGAATATATTATATAGTGTGTGTGTGTTGTGCTCTCATATCAATTACTAATCTCTTAGTATCAATATATGGTACTTTCATTACGTAAAGATAATTAAATATTAGTATATGTGCTTATAAAATATATAATATTACTATTTTTATTTTTTTATCTTTGTTATTTCGACGTAAATATTATGATATGTTTCTCAATCAAATGAAAGAAGTTAGGAATATGACATAGAACTTATGTTATCTTAATAAGGTAACATATAAATTTATGTCTTGTTGATTAGCTCTGGTAAAATTATCGTTATCTATAGGCTCTTTGCCTTTCATAAGGAATTTACTCTGAGATTTTAGGTCGGTGACATTTATATAAAGTATATTAATTATATTATTTTATTATGATCATAATATTATATTACTATTATTTATTCTACTATAAATTAATCATACTTACTATATATATTATATTGGGACTATTAAATATATATCAGTTCCTCTATAGTATGACTTTATATTCGTCAATACACTCACGATAATTCACTCTATTTTTTCCGTTTTGCGTCAGTTAAAATTAGCCCTCATACTTATCTTTTGCAGATGGGAAAATGAATTTTATTTAATAGCCTGTACACGCCAGTACCTCGTTAGTAACTAAAGTGTAGATAACATGGCTTCATATCCTCACATCGCCTATACACCAACAAACAACCAGTATGCTTAACATATTCATACGAACTCAGCCGTAGACTTAATTACCCCAATAAAGTATTTAAAAATTTTCATAAACTTTTCTGTTTGTTTTTTATTATTTATTTTTTTTTTTTTCTGGAAGTTCCAAATATTTGCCTTTTGTATTTTAAATCACCTGAAAGGAATACTGTAATCCTAGTGTTTTGTAAACCGCAAAATGTCATGGTCACGTCGGGTCTTCTCGCCTCTCCGGTACACGGACAGACTAAATCCCCCCTCCGTTCGCCGTTACATGCTCTTGCTCGTCAGTAACCCTCCTCATCTCTCCTTGGGCTCATCTATGGGCCCACGCACGCGACCTCATCTTACCGGTTGATATACAGCCCTAGCCATTATATCCATATTAAATCTAATTCCGTTCCTTCTATACTATTATCATATCCTCGTCCATATTCTTACTGCCGCTCATTTTCTGATTTT
>JABUQX010116069.1:32500-39249 GCA_015478945.1 Trachelipus rathkii | reverse complement strand
GATAAGCAAACCCCATTATATAATTTTTGTTCTTGGGAGTAGGGATGCACGATAGTCAAAACACTATCGATGTGTTGATAATTCGATATTTTTAAAAAACACCGAAAACCATTCGATATTATAGTTAAAAAAAATATTATATCGATTAATCTAGCAAAAAACAAACTATCGGAATGAAATGTTTATTGAAGGCAAGTAGAAAAGCAAAATGTATTTAAATTGTATATTAATTTTTGGTATCAAACAATGCATGGCAGGAGAACCAAGAGCTCCCCCCGTACCCCAGACCGGTGGATAATTTAAATATATTAAATCAAAACACTCCTAAATATATATATATATATATATATATATATATAATATATATATATATATATATATATATATAATAATATATATATATATATATATATATATATATATATATATATATATAATATATATATATATACTATATATATATATAATAATATATATAATATATATCAGTGGCATTTCCTGGAATTTTTAGGGATTAGCGGTGTGCTATATATATATAATATATAATATATAATATAATATATATATAATATATTATATATATATATATATATATAATATATATATATATATATATATATATATATATTATGGCGTCCTCCATCTTTTTGCGTACCAAAATAATGGAAGTTTGACCGCTCGATAATTTTTGAAATCTTTTATATTTTGCATGGCGTTAATGTATCCTGGAAGTTCAAAACCACGTTCGTTTTTGTAGATTTGTACTCTGGTTGTAACAGGCTGTGAGCAAAATGTCTTGACCAGTGGAGCAAAACTTTATCACTTAAATAGAGGTAACATTTTAAGTCATAATCTCCATATTGGTAATTCTTTTATACAAAATTTCATAGAGAGTGATTTGTTAGGGGTACTTTAAGGACATTTTTGCCTTTCTTGTTTTATTTTGGGAAAAAAAAAAAAATAAATTTAAATTTTTCACCATGAAAATGAATCCGAAAAAATGTGTTAAAAATCGAAGAAATATTTCCATATTCGTGGGTGTATTATTAAAAGAAGCAAATAATTTAACGCATCTAAAATTTGGTGTGATGGATACATACTAAAGTAGGGTTTAACTTAAATCTTGTTTGAAGTTTGGTAAATATTTTTGTTAAAAAAAATTTAGCAGGGTGTCCAAAAATCCATTTTTCGGAAAATCGGTAACTTTGAACCTTAATATCTCTTGATGGGGTAAGTGCTAAAAATCTGAAATTTTCACACATTATACTACTACCATAGATGTTCCTTCACCTGCAATATTGACTTTTGTATTTGCTTGTTTTAAGAATACAGCCATTCAAAAATGCCCAAAAAAAATTTTTTAAGTTGTGTTATGAATAGCTATTATTATAGTTATTATAGTTCAAGACAATAACATAGACAAATGAAATAGTGTAGCATCAGAGAAATGAAAACAATGTTAAAAAAATTAATTTTAAGATTAATATATACATAAGAATGTCCAATTTAGATCTACTGTAAATGACAAAATTAACTAAATAACTTTTGAAAAATTTAAGTATATATATATATAATATATATATATATATATATATATATATATATATATATATATATATATATATATATATATATATATATATATCTATATATATATATATATATATATATATTAGTTATGATATAAAACAAAAAAAAACCTTTTAAATGCAAAAATAATAAAATTGCTGCAGTTAATATACGGTACTATATTATATATATATATATATATAATATATACATATATTATACCTAGTATATATATATATTATATATAATATATAATTATATTATAATATATATATATATATATATATAATATATATATATATTTACTTTGCGCTGTATCTGTGATTGTTCAGAAGAAGAGAGATTTCTTCGGAAACTTTGTTTGAGATGTAATTTCTGCCTGTTAATGACATTTTTATTTCAAGCCCAGAAAGTTTTCGTAAAATATTTTTCATTGGGATCCATACCCGATCGCAATCTGACATCTTGAATGAAGTTCTGGGTCCGGAAGGATGATAAAAAATATATGTAAACCTCATCGTGCTCCACACTTATTTCTTTTACCTTTCCAATCCACCATTGGTCATCATATACGCAAGCTACTGTCATTTATCTCTACACTTAATGAAACAATTTTGCTGACACAGTGGTCTTCGTAAACGTCAGTTTTTGAGGTTGGATAGCACCTAATTATGTTCTCTGAAAGTGGAAAGAATTTTTTGAAAGTTTCTTGTTCCCTTAATTCTCAAACAATTTTCATTTCTCGTTTTAAGTCTTTCAATGTGTTCATGAATTTCTTCTTCTTTTACGAGAAAATAAGTTATTCCTCTTATTTTCTCTTGCAGAATGAATATATTTGGTCAATATTAAGAATTTGGTGTTGTTGTTCTTTGTAAGCTGACTTTGCTTAATTCGCGCTTTGTTGTTCCTCCAACCCCATCACAGGCATTTTTCCCGTGGCAAGATGCAAAGAAATGCCATTCAGCTTTTAATGCGAAATCTTTTTGGTGATGGCAAATGTTAACAAAATTTTTTTTATTCTTATACTGGCTACCACTTCCATCTGAAAAATATACTAGCTTTTCAACTTTAGGCAAATTATGTTTAATATATTTTACTAAATATGTTTGGAAGACGTGAACAACTGATGTGTTGTGCTCTAAGTAGTTACTTAAAGCACAAAGAGAGTGACTTCTTAATTTACTATTTTCATCTCTAAAATATAGAACAAATGGGTGCAAAGTAGCTTGGTCATTGACCAATGATACCCTTGAAAATTCGTACTTGGACTACGTACGCTGTAGTTCTCGGCAAATCAGCCAAGATTATGTCATTCATTTCAGAAAGTTTTTTCTTCTGTTCTTTCAAACAATTTCGATTGAATTTTAGAAATATAATGGTTATTTTTGAGATTTGCCAAATTTTCAAATCATTGAAAATATGATAAGTAATATATATATATATATATATTATATATATATATATATAACTATATCTTATATATATATATATATATATAAATATATATTATATAATAAATATATATATATATATAAATATATATTATCTATATATATATGCAACTTTTTAAAAGTTATGATGTTAATTTTTTCATTTACAGTAGATATAATGGTACATTCTTATATATATTAACTTAAAAGTTAAATTTTTTTAACATTGTTTCATTTCTCCTTGATGCCACACTATTCATTTGACTATGTATTGTCTTGAACTATAATAACTATAATAATAACATAAAATCATAACACAACTTAAAATTTTTTTTTTTTTTGGCTCATTTTTGAAGCGCTTGTATTTCTTAAAACAAGCAAATACCAAAGTCAATATTGCAGCTGTGAAGGAACATCTATTGGTAGTAGTATAATGTGTTGAAAAAATTTCACGATTTTTAGGCACTTACCCCATCAGAGGATTATTAAAGTTCAAAGTTACCGATTTTCCAAAAAATTGTTTTGGACACCCTGTAAATTTTTTTTAAAAATATTTACCAAACTTCAAATAAGATTTAAGTTAAACCCTACTTTAGTATGTATCATCACACAAAATTTTATATCGTTAAATTATTTCCTTCTTTTAAAAATACACCCACGAAAATGGAAATTTATTCGATTTTTAACACAATTTTTCGGATTCATTTTCATGGTGAAATATTATTTTCCCAAAAAAAAACAGGAAAGGCAAAATGTACCTTAAAGTATCCCTAACAAATCACTCTCTATGAAATTTGGTATAAGAATTACCAATATTGAGATATGACTTAAAATGTTACCTCTATTAAGTGAATAAATTTTGCTCCACCTGGTCAAACATTTTGGCTCACCCTGTTACAACCACAGTAAATCTACAAAAAACGACATGGTGTTTTTGAACTTTCCAGGGATAAAATTAACGCCATGCAATATAAAAGTTTTCAAAAATTATCGAGCGACCATCAGCGGTACGGAAAAAATGCGATAGACCCATTATTATATATAACTATAAATAGTATTATATATATATATATATATATAGATATATATATATATATATAATATATATATATATATATATATATATATATATAATAATATATATATATATTATATAATTCTTCCTACCAGTACAGGGACGATTATATATATTATATAATATTAATATATATTATATCACCTAGTATATATATATATATATATATATATATTATATATAATATATAATTATATATATATATATATATATATATATATATATAATATATATTATAAAATTCTTTCCCACCAGTTACAGACGAATATATATAGATATTATATATATATATAGTATAGTATATATAGTATATATATATATATATATAGTTATATATATATATATATATATATATATATATACTATTATAGTATATATAATATATATATATAATTCTTCCTACAGTGACAGGACGCATATATATATATATATATATATATATATATATATATATATCTATATATATATTATATATATATATATATATATATATATATATATATAACTATATAGTATTATATATATATATAAAACCACAATTAAAATATAATTAAAAATAAGGTCTGTGCAAAAATCCATGTGCGAAAATTATTAACGCCACATTTTAAGATATTTGAAGAAAGAAAATCGAGAGCGAGGAGAGCGAGCGTGAAATAACACTGAACGAACGGAATATAGGGAGTTCAAATTTTTAGCGCACATGAAAAGCTTTCTTTTTGATACGGTAACTACTGTATAAAATAAGCTATTTGGAAGGTTAAGGTTAAGAGCATTAATTTTAATATTTTATTGAATAATTGTGTACAAAACTATCTTCATTTGAACAGATATTCCCTTATATCTAAAGTGTAATTAAAAAAAAACTAATTAGCTTTTATAGGGTGTTTTATATTAGCTTTTATATATATACAATATAATATATAAATAATATATTATATATATATATACTAGTATATATAGTATTGTATATATATATATATATATATATATATATATATATATATAATACTATATTATATATACCTATATATAATTTAAATAAATATATAAGCCCTGTTATGTTTTAAGACTCCCGTCAGTTTTGATTTTATTTATGTTTTTTTTAACATATTGCTCTAGTATATGATTAACTAACAATTGAATTTTCAGTGGCTGATTTGACATGATCAAAATGTCTGCAAATGATTTAAATAATTTTTAAAAAAATCACATTTATATTCAATAAAATTTTAAAAATGAAAAGTTTTCTCGAAAAGTACGACACTACAGAAAAAAACCAGATTACATATTTAAATCAGCGTATTAAAGCTTTTTTACAAAAAACTAAAAAGCAAAAAAAAAAAAAATATATTTTCTTTTTCTAAATGGAAATATCTTCTAAAAGAACGACACTTTACAGAAAAACCAATTACTTATTTTGGAATCAGCGTGCAAAGCTTATTACAAAAATGTAAAAAAATAATAAAATTAAAAAAAAAAAAAAAAATAGGCGCGCTCGAGCCGACGGGCGCGACAGAGGGTGGCGGACGTTTTTCCATGTACCCCGTAGGGAGCGGGCCGAGGAACTCCCCGCCGACGCCCAAATACCAAGAGCCTCGGGGGTTCCGAGAATCCTCCCCCGGAGGGGGGGAAAATAGTCCTACCCTGTCGTTCCCCCGCGAAGGCCGAGAAGACCCGACTCCCTGCCATCTTTGCGTTACCCTTGGGTATTCCTGTTAGTTTAAAAAAAAAAAAAACAAAAATTTAACTATACTAGAAAATCGTAAAAACGTAACTGGTACTATATGTATTTTTGAATCATGTTTTTCACCCCTTAAATTGACTGTTAGGATCATATACTAGAAATATATAAAAAAAAAAAAAAAAAGATTCAAAACATGACGGAGTCGTATAAAATAACAGGTTCCTTATATATATATATATATATATATATATATATATATATATATATATATATAATATATATAAAATATAAAAAAAAATATATATACAATATATATTTATAATATATATATATATATATATTATATATATATATATGGCAAAACTAAAGAAGTTACCCGCATGATAAATCTCGAAAACTAAGATATGGAATCAGCGTATGAATTCAACATATATGGAAATCAGCGTATGAATTTGTATGGAAAATGAAAAAAAAAAAATTTCCTTTTTTTTTTAATTTTTTTTTATATCTCCAAAACTACGATAGGTAGAAGAAACTACTAATAACATATATAGAATCAGCGTAAAAAATCCTTTTAGGCGGTGCTCGAAGCGACGGATGGACAGAGGGGGCGCGTTTCCATTACCCCGTAGGGAGGGGCGGAGGAACCCCGCGACAACCCAAATACCACAGAGCGGCGGGTTGGAGGACCCTCCCCGGAGTGGGGGAAATAGTCGACCCGTCTGTTCCCCCAGGAGGCCGCAGAGACCCAGACTCTTGCGGTTTACCTGGGGTATTCTTTTTAGTTTAAAAAAATAAAAAAATCTTTTTTAATACAATTTTATACGCTGATTCTAAATATGCTATTAGTTTTCTTGTACTATCTGTAGTTTGCGCAGATATTAAAAATAATTAAAAAAAAAAAATGTTTTTTTTTCATTTCCATACAAATTTTCATACGCTGATGCCACTAATGTATCAGTTTTCTTAGCTACCTATTCTTAGTTTTCGA
>JABUQX010116069.1:0-30000 GCA_015478945.1 Trachelipus rathkii | reverse complement strand
TTTATGATTAACAATTATGAACGAAAAATACATTATTATTTTAAAAATTGTTGAAAAAGAAAATGCTTTTTTTTTTTTTTTTACTTTTTTTTTTTTTTTATGAAATTTTCGAGTAAGATACATAATATATTTCGATTTAGAGCATTGTTCTATATATTCTAGCAATTTGAAATCTGGTCTAAATTTGAATTAACGATGTTGAGTAACAATCTCAAAAAAAAAAAAATAATAAATAAAACCTACTACAGCATTTAGGTTACTTAAAATATTTGAGTTTTATGACTCCTTTAAACAAACAAAAATAAATCACATGCAGAGGGTCGAATATTGCAAAATAGAAAATTTGCTCAAATTTTTATGCTGCTAATCCAACTTTCTTGAAATTTTTAGAGCAAATAGAATTGGACGAGTTAAACCGCTTTTATTTAGGGCATGTTTCATTGTACCAACCATTTGAACTTTAGGTCATAATTTTGCTGGCTACTCAAATTGGGCATGAAAAAGATGTGTAGTAGAAGGAAGAATGAATTTAGTTTTTGAGGCACAACAAATATTCTTTGTTCCAATAAAATACTAAAAAAGGTATTTTAGGTGTTGCAATGTCACACTATTAAAACCGGTTATTTGTCGTTGGTTGAGTGGTCTTTCATGATGAAAATAATGAAGGTTGATAGATGTAAAGAAAAGTAGAAGTGTTGGTAATATAACAGAACCCTGAGGAACACCACTTTTTATTGACTTGAGGAACAACATAACTACCGGGAAAAAGTCAGAAAGAAGCTTAGAGAGAAAGAAAAGACACCGAAAGGAATTTTGATAATGAAAGCTTTATGCCAGAGCCTATTCTTATCGAAAGCTTTCGAAATGTCCAACGTTACTGCAAAAAGGTTTTTAAAATGCCTTAGAAGAGACAAGACAAGATTAGAGGATTTAAATGATTTCTAAATCTTCCTGTTCAAGATAGCTTCAAAAACTTTAGAAAGAAAATATGTTAAAAGTAATAGTACGATAACTATGGGTGTCGAAATGAGTTCCTCTTTATGACCACACGTTGAATAAGCTCACACTTTGACCAGGAAGGAAAAGTTGGTATGCTGAGACGGAATGGTTTACCGAGAGAGTGCAAGCTCAGAGCCACAAATTTAGAGAACTGCAAAAGGGATGTTCATCAGGAACGCACGCCTCATATGCTTTGAGAAAGACTAGAAATGTTCTTTTAATAAATTACAATGTTAGGCATAACTGAGACGGAAGGAGGGAGAAGCATTATCTCGGAAATCGTCGCAAAGATCTGTCAGAAAAGAAAACGAGAGAAGGAACTAATGAAAAGAAAGAAGTTCTAGGTGGAGATGAGCTGACATTTTTTGCAAATTCCCAGAAAGAGAATCCAGGAAGATAAGTGTTTTTAGTGTCGCGGAGAATAGATTCTGCACGATTCCTGGATGAAATACACAAGTATTATATTCAGGATATTCACGGCATCATGTATCCCACTATATGGTATTGGTTAATTAAAAAACGTACCTGGCGTCTACATTCATAATTACAAACTTTAGGTACATAATCATGAATACCATATTAAAGACTACGGTTGTTCCATAAGTCAGCGTCCCTGCGACGAACAGTTAAACCAATGTTTATAAGTTTAGTTGTTGGGAGAGAAAATAGAATCTACCCCTCCAACCCAAATAAAATCATATCAGTTATGCTTTATGCACACAAAAAATCTCACCGAAGCAGTGAGATAGAGAATTCAACCCAGAAAATTAACTCGAAGTTAACAGCACCTACCTAAAATTTCCACCCCAAGGTAGAAGACAGTTTGATAGAACTGGTGGATACCATAGGAACCCAGAGATAGAAAGTTTAACAATATACGGCTAAGGATTTAGAAGAAAAAATATGGTCTGGTATTGGTTATCTCCAAGACCATACAGGTAGGGAGTTGCACCATCTGCTCAATATGGTTGCGAATCCACCAGTTTTATCTTGAGAACTAGATCACTAGAATTGGCGGTGGTGAACATCAAAATCACCGAGAATGATGATCTACGAAAAAGAGAAAAAAACAAAAACAAAAAGTTGCGTATATGCCTAAATCCACCATATATTACTATAATATTTATATATATATATATATATATATAGATATATATTATATATATAGTATATAATAATATTATAGATAAATATATATATATAATATATACTATATTAAAATTATATATATATTAATATATATAATATATAATATTAACTCATCATGGCTTAACACACACACACACACCAAGAGGTGATGCACTTGTAGACAACTTACATTCACTCAGTACCCATAAACTAAATCAACCTACTCACCGATCTTTATCACATAACCAGAACCCCACTTTCACTGACATCACCACCTGCTACCCCAAAATTCCAGTCACCACAATCTGGCAAACTTTCCATGCTCTCTCACCAGATCACATTCCAATACTAATCACAATTCAACATTTTAAAAAAACATCACTAAAAGAAAGTAAAGTGGCCAAGCTTCTACAGACCTCATAGAGCTAGATTTATACTCCATTTAAATAGCCGATTTTACCTCTCTCAACAAAGCAATACAATACTTCAATAAAATAATTATATAAGCATGTAAAAAATTCATCCCACACTGTCACCACAAACAATTCAACAACTTTTCACCATTGATCGACACCCTCATTAAACAAAAACCCCCTCTAACAAAATAGACAACTGGACAATATCTAGAGGTAGCCAATTTCTTGTAGGAGGGGAGCTGGGGTGGGAGGGACAGAGTGAGTGAGTATATATTATTATATATATATATATATATATATAGTAATATATATATAGGTACTATATATATATATAATATAATATGATATATTATATATAAGATCATACTTACTGAAAATACCTTACCCTGTCTACGCCTTAATTAATATTAATATATGAATATTAATATATAGTATAATATTAATAAAACTTAAAATTATATTTTATGTTAGAAACACTTGGTGCCTTTACCTATAGTATTTATATTACATTATAATTAATATTATATTAAATATTTAATTAGTGATTTTAATCTATTTATAAATATAATTTTTAGGAAAAAAATATTTTTAAAGTAGATTCCATTATCATCCCATTTAACGGGTTCACTTCTAAAATAATATACTTGCGATGTAAATATGTCTTTATAGTTCAGTAACCTTAAGTGATGCATGGAAAGTTAGTAATAGCGTTCTAGTCATCGTAATTATGAAGAGATACTATTCATCCTCATCATAGGAGGCAAACTCCTCTATTATCGCCTCTTGCCTTTCATTAATTGTCATGGCACAAAATTAGTTCATTATTAATATTAGAAAATTGAGTGAGGAAACCAGAATAATTCCATTAGGAATACCCATCAATCAAGTAATTTTCAATTAATTCTTTGATAATCTAAACTTTGGCGTCCGTCGTTTCTTCCTTCCCATAGCACTTCTCGAATCTCATTCATGCATCATAATAGGCATGGTCCACAATATAGTGTTCGGCAATTTTTTTATTTTCTTTTAATCAGTTGTTCTAACTGATCCAGATAATGTGGTTCCGAAAAAATTGATGATTAGAACTAAAGTGCTCTTTTATTTCTAAAAAACCAAATACCACCAATAACAGAGATACAAGCAAACAGAAACCAGCTATATTTACCAGGTGAACATAAATTACTGCACTTATCCACGTTACGGACCAGTTTAATTTGGTGATTCGAACCTGGTCGATTATGGGAAATCACAAAACTGACATGTATGTGTACTTATAGAATCATAAAAACATATAGTTTTTATATAAAATCTAGCTTGATTACATGAAAACCGAATTGACTTATAAGAGATTCCTTAATACTGCCTTACGAAGGGTTAAGAACAAAGCAAGAAACACTTTGTTATATCAGCTCCCGCTTAATGCTTATATTTTTAATAATGTTTTTTTCCTTAATTGTTTATTCCTAATCACTGCTATTCAGAATAAAGGTGTTTACTAAATTTACAGGTAACTATATTTTATATGTAATATAAACCATAAACCATGATAATTAATCTAAAATTAAATATGACTAAATTAGAACATACCAACCACATATGGACTATATATATGAGTATAATACGCGACGTGTCTTCACCCACCACAAATTGCCGACTATATCTGGAAGAAATGTTGGAACCCATGACAACCATTTTTATATCTAATATTACAAATAAAAAGATATAGTATCTTTAGTAGTTAGAAATGAAGCAATTGTTTGCTATTTATACCCAAGAAGTGAAATATAGGGGGCAAGAATCGATAACTATTTTGCAAGATGAAGTTAATAATTATAAAAAAATGAATCATTTCTGAGTCAATACAAGGTATAAATTCCTTCATAATAAGCAATGAAGTTTTTGAGACTACTTGTAGAAACTGATTCTATTACAAATTAACATATAACATAACGTATTTCATATAATCAATCCCCATTAATTCCGCTAATATATACAATTATATCGTCAAAAATAACTAGGATTAAATTTAAGATTTGTAGAAATCCCTCAACAAAAACGACTTCTTGTCCTAGATATAGGCCCGCTTCCCTACCTAACATTCCGCAACTTTTGGTTTAATTGAGCACGTTCCGTGTATCTTTCTAATCTATGATTAATTATGTTAAAATTAATAATGTCAAAAAAATATGACCATGTGTTACTAATTATTATTGTTCTATTCCCTTTCTAAATATGTATTCCACATACTTATTAATCGATTCTTGCAGACCATACAAACTACAGCTTGGCTCTGCGGAGCGAGAAACAAGCTTAAAATTTCCCGTATTAGTAACATACGGTGCATTGCCTTGATTAAAAAGAGAGTAAAACATCTCTCTCTCTATTTCTCTGCGCAATAAACATCTCTAAACTACTTCTACGTCTGATAACTTCTCTCTACTACAATCACTTGGCTCTATGACGATACTGTCGACAAAAAATTTATAGCCCAATTAGGACTTTTATAGTGCAGATGAAAGGACATTTTAATTAACAGGTGCTTATCTAAAGTTGTATATACCAGATTGCAAACTAATCTTTTTCTAGAAGTATCAAAAACGAAATTTCTATCTTAACTATCAAATTTTTGGAGTATTCAAAAGATTTTATAATATATAATATATTAATCATATATATTATATAGTTAATATTATTAATTAACTAGTATATAGTATAAATATATATAATAATAATATATATATATATAATATATAATAATAATATATATATATTTTATTATATAATATAATTATATATATAAAGTATATAATTAGATAATAATAAATTAAATATAAATAGATTATTATTATATATATATATAATATAGTTAAAATATAAAGGTAACTAACTCTTCATATATAAAATCCAAGACATAAGTCAAGACTAGTCAGCTATAGTTGCCTGGATTAATATTTATAAATAATAATATTATATATAATATAAATATATATATATTAATATGATATATTTAATATAATATATTATATAATAATTATATAATATATAATAGTAATATATAATATATATATATATAATATATATATTATAATATAATACATTAATATATTAATAATTAAATTTATAATATATAATATTAATTATATATTATATTATATATAGTATATATATGAATAATATATATATATCATTATAATTATAGAATATATATTAGTATAATATATATTAATATATATAAATAATATATTATTTAATATATTATATAATATATATGAATATAGTATATATATATATATATATAATATATATATATATAATAATAGTATTATATATTATAGTATTATATTAATATTAATAGATATAAATATATTAATATAAATATATATATAGATATATATATATAAAGTATATATATGAATATAGTATATATATATATTATAATATATATGAAGTATGAGACTATATATAGATATGATAATATACGATATATAAGTATATAGAACGTATATATATATATATATAAATTATATAGATATATATATATATATACAGTGCGGCTCGGTGTAAACGTAGCAGATTAGAGGAGGAGAGAGAATCGCAGGGTTATGTAAATATATTATATTATAGTATATTATAATATAGATAGTTATATTTAATATATTTAATATATATATAATATATTAATATTAAATATATAATATATAATTAGTATATATTATATAATATATAATATATATATATATGATTATTATATAAGTATTATATAATATAAACAGCTAATAACTATATATTTTTTATTAATTTATGTGTTAGTTAATGTTCATGCATAAAGATACAATATTTTATGATTAAATCGTATTTGTCTAATATGCATTCGAACAACATATATTCGCAGAAATTGAAAAGCGGATAGATATAATAATAACAAACGATTATCTTTCTAAAATCCCCCATCACCACTTACTTTATAGGTATCATTTACACCAATGCAAGACTCACTCATTACCAATTTTCTACTATTCGCTATGTAATAGTGTGTAGCAGTATAATTATAGGAGCTGAGTTAGTTTTTTTTGTTATTTATTTTTAGTTTTTATATCGATTGCATGCATTCAAACGAACACATTCTGTAAAGCACAAAAGCTCGCATAAAAAAATAATAATCATTTTGGTATAATAGTTAAGAAAAAAAGTACGAAGAATGTCATTGCCTGCTTATCTAGATTTGTTCCCACTCTATCTCTCTTATCCCTCACCTCCCCCTCCTCTCTCTCTCTCTCTCTCTCTTCTCTCTTTTTCTGTTCTTTTAAAGCAGCGAATAGAGAGAGCACTCTCCCTCTCTCTCTTCCATATATATATATATATAACTCTATAACTATATATAGTCAGTATATATATATATTATAATCACATATATACGATAATATATATAATATATATATATATATATATATAATTATATATATTATATATAATATAATATCATATACTGAATAAATACTAAAAAAAATATCACCAGTGGTGATATTTTTTGATTTTTATTAGCCATTTACATCACCTTAACACAAAAAAGAAAAAATTTAAGTGAAGCCTGAAGATGTTGGGATTTTACTAAATAAAGAATAATAGACGAAGAAATAATATAACAGTATATATAAACTAAGTAATTACAATATATAAATCTTACGCCAGCACTCTTCTTTTGAGACCGTATGCTCTTGTACGAAATCGCCAATAAAGGAAGCTTAACCCCCTTCTCTGAAAGTTTCCAGAGCCAAAATTAGAAATAAATACTTTATTTCCCTTAAATGTTAACATTAAATTTTAAAATACACGCATTTTAACAATAATTTGGTTGCCACATTTCAAATTAAAGCATCACAAGTACAACATGCACATCAGATCATCATCATTCACCTATAAATGTATCTAATGTTTTTTATTCAGCACAACCAATAATTTACTTTCCTATATGCAATTCAAATTTTTTCAACACCAAAAAAAAAAAAAAAAAAATAAAACACATCCAATCTCTCTATGCCCCTAAATCAAAACTATTTATTTCGTCTTTAATATTATGAGCTTTTATATTGTACAGATAACATTAAAGGACAACTAAGCAACTCCCTCAAGTTTGAAAAATGCAATTTTATGATCTGAACACAATCTGGTAAACTTGTGCCCATAAACTATCAAAAAGAAAGCCCAAAACTCAGGGCCCATAAACTTGCTATAAAACACTATATAAAGGAATATGTATGGCATTCGCTTCTGTTGATAGTTCGTGTAAATGTATACTATTTGTATACATACTTATAAAAATAAAGTTGTCACTTTTATGTGAACACTAGTGCATTTTATAGAGTCCGCCCATCATTATCATAGTTAAGTATTGAGTTAGTATTAAAATATAAAATATCGTACTATTAAAATTTGCGTTGCAGTGGAAAAGCCATTCTTTCGACACTGTTTTCTTTCGTTTAATTACTATCTTTTAATTTTTAGTATTATAATTTATAAAAAAAAGATTTTTTCTTTTCATATTTTATTGACAAAATTTTATTATTTCCATCAACATCCTATGCCTGCATTGTTTATTTTGCGAGGGCAGGCAAGGCCCCGGAAGCCTCATTAAACGAGCCGCCACGCATAATATATATATATATATATATAAATAATTATATATTATTATATATATATATATATATATATATATATATAATAATATAATACTATATTATAATATATATATATATATAATATATATATATATATATTATTATATATATAAAGCGCCCAAAAAAGTAGCGCGAGATTCTTTTCTTAAAAGTTTCATAACCACTTCCTTAATATCTGGGAAATTTTAAATTAGGTGTCTAATGATGCAACCTTGACATTCACAATTCCGCTTATTACAACTTTTTATCTGTACTACCACTGGGGTGAATGAATTATCCTCAATTTTAATACATAAGTAGAAATCTTTCTAAATTAATAATTACTTAATTTTGAAATTTTTTTAAAACTATTAATAATTTTAATTATTAAAAGAAACTTCTTGGCATTTCCAAGAAACCTGGATGTAGTTAAGTCTCTGGCTAAGAAGAATTGCCTATATGGAATCCACAAAAAACCATTAAAATAACCTAATAATTATCATAAGCATTAATGGTCATACCCGAACCACGAGTTTGATAGCAACGTTAAAGTGGAGAAAAATGATAATATAGAAGTGGAATAAGTTAAATTCATAATGCTAATTAAATTCGGTCGTCAGGATTGAAAGTCTAACAAAAAAAAAGAACCCACTATGAACTCTTCAAATAAATAAAGGGTTGAGAAGAGCGATGTCCATAGTAATAGTATATAAAGATATTGCAACAATCGGAGGACAGGTTGGGGAAGTTAAAACTTCGGAGAATTGAGGCTAGAAATGCAGCCCGAAAAAGTTAAATTTTTAGATATTAAGAAAATTCACTTAATGAATATAAGCTATAAAAAGTATATAAAATATGCTGTGGTATAATATGCAATGTTAGCAGATCCAATTACTTTGGTTATGGTAGAATATTCTACGGTTCTACCACAAACGAAACTTTCTGCATTTTTTTTAAAATTATTTTAAAATCTGTTAAGCTTATTTAATTACCAAGTGGTTTTTAAATATTTAAAACTAATCACGCATCGGATATTTTAAGACAATGCTCAGACCCTTGAGAAAAATTGAAGTGAAAAAAAGTTGAACTTTGGAATATAAAATCCGCTTCTACACTTAATATAAAATTAAATTAAATTAAGCTAAATTTAAGTTTTAAAGTTTGGGTCAAATCTGTTTCAGTACAGTTGAACCAATCAGTCTTCCGTGTCATCGAATTGAGTGTCACTAATAATACAAGCCTGTGGTTAATTTCGACTTGGAACTCTTAAAAAAACAGCTGCTGTAAGAATAAAAAACCGTACGAGAGAAGTTTGGGATCAAGGCTTTTTGCTTTGTTTGCGCCACGCTAATCAAGAGCTTTCAAGAAAACCATCGCAACCGCTAAAAAACAAAAAAAATACTTAGCAGACCAAAGATATAAGTAAAATAAAATGATTAAAGGCCAGCATTCAATTACCAAAGAAAGTTTTAACATCTGAAACTCACCCGCAGGAAATCTACAAGAGAATTACAACTTTGTTTAATGATATTAAATCTACTTGTCCGAAACTGTTCCCTACCATCAATTACTACTACTTACTAACTACTATACTGCCCACTACTACTACTAAACATGACTGCTACTACTAATAATATAATAATAATAATATATATAATAATTGAAAGCTGTACACGTACTGCCAACCTCGCCTCACTGTATGATAGTCCGCTGTTGCTCGAATAAGCCTACAGTTTGTCCTATAGTAACCAGCTCTGAAGATAATGTTATATTCTTGTTGTATTGTCGGAGCTAGGCTATTATGCCTTTCACGGCAACACTTAAAATTAGTTATGGCGTCAGGGCTATAATAAGTTAAAATTGTGGTGTTTTACTAATTATCAGTTTAGAATGCAAAAGTAAGTAATTATTATTTCGAGGTTAGAAGTTTAAATTTTTCGTTTGGAATCGGATAGTGATCGAACTAGGTTATTTTATGATGTATAAACAGAGATTTGCTAATGTCCATGTAGCTCATAGTCATATCGTAGCGAGAGAAGGAAGGTGTTTAAAAGCCTTAGTGTCCGATATGCACACGACATTTCATTTGGGCATGCCAATGTAATCTAATTTCACATATGAATTTATTGGATCGTAATTATGTAAATGGAAAAAAAAACAAATCCCCATGCTTCGTATAACGTTTTGGACACCCTAGATCAAGTGATTAATCTTCGCTAAAGATATACTGCTTTAGCTGCTGATGATATGGTTGTTAAACAGCAGGGATAGGTTGAGTTTGCCTGTGTAATGAGCCTGTAGGTTGAAGAACTTATTCATAAGGTCTCCACCCAAGTCTTAAATAGCTTATTCCGTTACCTGCCGACTCCACACTCCTGATCACTTCTCTAGCTATAGAGAGTGTTATTTAAGATCACTGAGCGATTCGACCGACTTGTACTCGACTATCGACTCCGACTCCCGACTGAAGCAAGTCACAAATTCAAATTGATTCTAAGTACTTATAGCTATTAGTGCTTACAGAGTTCAAGTAAAACATTTTTTTGTTTCACCTTACCTTGTTTTCTTCTCGCTTGCTTTTGAGAGAAATAGATCACATTATTATACTATTTCCTCCAACCC
Organism: Trachelipus rathkii; assembly: GCA_015478945.1. Lineage (NCBI taxonomy): Eukaryota > Metazoa > Arthropoda > Malacostraca > Isopoda > Trachelipodidae > Trachelipus > Trachelipus rathkii. The sequence goes on along the minus strand of JABUQX010116069.1, from coordinate 19,181 downwards.
GAATTCTAAATATCTCTCAAATCATGCTACTAAATTTCTTGCAAATCAATACCGTAACGGTAAGACGTAAAAGACATAAGGACGCAAGTCGTAAGCAACACAACTGACAATCCATATCTAACAAAATCATATTATGTTCGGAAACAAACGAGTGTTTAACACGTTTATCTAGATAAAAGATGCCCGTATTATATATTATATTATTTATTCTAAAACTTTATCATTGCGCTTTTTTTTTATATTTTTTTTTTAAGACTCAATGTTGAGAGCGACAAGACAAATTCATACATTAAAAATTAAATAATAAATATATAATAAAATATAATACACATAACAATAATAATAAATATAATAACTAATAACAATAATAATAATAATAATAATTAATAATAATAATAATATAATAATAATTCTATAAATTTTCGACTGCCGACTGCCGGCTCCGACTCTCCAACTAACACACCGGAATTCTTCGACTCCGAGCTCCGACTCGTGACTCGAAGATTACCCACTTGCAACAGAATTTCTCGACACTACCACTCGGTCCGACTCCGACAAAACCTGGAAATATGCTGCACGTCCTCCACGACTATTCCGAACTTTCCACCAGACCCTGATCCTATAATAATATTATATATATATAAGTTATTAATATATATATATAACATATATAGATTATATAATATATATATATATATAGAATAGTATAAGGCCTACAGTTAAGTTACTAACATTACCTATATAATAATAATATTATTATAATAATATAAATAAATTAATATATATATTATCATAACTATTACATTATATATATATCACTCATTATTTACTTATATATATTTAGGATTGGCCTGACGGCACAGGGTCGCGCTCGCACTGCGGTGCGTGGTTGATCGCCTACATTTTATTGAGTGCGCCGTGACGTGCCGCAATCTGACAAAATTTCAGATCGGTACACCTGGTCAAAGGCGGTGAAAGAAGTAAAAAACTTTAAGCAAGAGAAAATTTAATGGTGCATAAGTGGTAGACGGGGCGTGAGTGCAGGTGTCCTTGGAATTCGAGAGCGATCGCTCACCGCATCAAAAATCGATGCGATCTCAAGTTTTCGGAAAAAATAATTATAATTGAAAGTAAAAAATTGAGTTGCTTATATTAATGTATATATATATATATATAGAGTATAGATAATATATATTTAATATGGAGACGAAGAAATAGTATTTTTTAACCTGATATAATATATATATCTATCTTACTATGTAATATATAACTATATATATATTATTATATATATATATAATATTATATATATATATATTATAATGATACTATATATATATATTATATAAATATATAAATATATTATATTTATTTAGTGGCATAATATAATATATATGATATAATATTATGATAATAATAATAATATATCTTTTTTTTTATATCAGTATATATTATATTATCATAATAATAACTTATAATCACTAGTATCAAATATACAATCACTATATAAAACTAATTTAATCTATTACCCTATTACGGTCAAAGACATCTTCCTTATATGGGCTATCGACATCGTATAGAACATGAGTAACAAAAAACAAAGCATATCTCACTAACAGCTACGCATCGATATCATACCTTAGGCGTTTGATTAAAGTAAGAAGAAACTCCCGAAGACCTAGATATATAGGCGCAACACACATACGAATAAAAGAATGAGAGTCTAACTAAACGCTTTTTAAAAAATTTTAAAATTGTTAAAACAATGTTGCACGAGAGACGGTTTTTTTCGATGTACCATACGAAGCAGCCTGGAGCTACCTTCTTCCCTGGAGGAAGTGCCACGTCTAAAGATGTGATGCTGCCAAATTTGTGTAAAATATTATTTCATTTCTTGGTGAGCAATGTTGATGCCCTTGAAGATTCATAAGATCATTATAATCTGCGAGCGTGAATGTTTCACGACTACCCGGGGGCTGACCTTAAATGCCCTTCTTAATCTTCCCCCGATATCGGGACGCGAAGTAACCCTACCTCAATAAACACAAATAAAAAAGAAAATAACATTTTCTCCCAGAGCAGGCGTTTCTTAACCTTTTAAGCCTCGCGACCTATCCTAATACCACAACTGCATAGTATCGATAGCACTCGGCGCACCCAATACACTAATTACCCCATAATATATAAAGAGTAGATGAGGACTAACATGGGAGTAGTGTATTGATTATTATATCTAAAATACATAAAGTTAAATTATAAATTTATGAATATATTTATTATGCATAATTAGCAATAATCATAAATAATTATATATGGATTAGAATAAATATCAGGCTAGCAAGAGCATTTTTCATAATATTTGAAAAATTCCTTAACCTGATAGATCGACGACAAATCTCTAAAGGGGAGGAGTTAATATAAGTATAAAATTGATAAGGGAAAATTACGTAAGTCATATAGCACATATTCAGAAAGCATAGAGCGCAGTTTTTGTAGACACCATGACTACAACAGTGAAGCCTTAATACAAGACATGCAATTGTGGATTGGAACATTTAGGCTATAGGGATGGAGCATATTTTTTATTCTGTTCCGTGATGTTTTACTTAAAAATATTACTTTTTATATTAGGAATCAAACTCCATTAAACATTTCGATTATTATTTCAATAAAAATAATAAGCAGACTTGATTTTATATATATATTCAAATTTTTTACATTTTTTTTTGTTATGACACTCCAAAACGAGCGACCCACCAAGTGAAAATATATCCGCTCGCATTTTGCCCAGAGGTTCGCTGTACCTCCCCCGCCGATAGAGAAGAGCGGTAGCTCTCTAGAAGCATAATATAAACATAAACAAAATTGGCAAAGTCTTGCTCTCTTTGTAGTATCTCTCGAGAGGAATTTGGAACAGGCTTGATGAGATCATACGCTTGCCAGACCAGGAAGATATATAACTAATATTTAAGAATGATTATTTATATTTACAATATAAATAAAGGAAAATAAATAAATTGTGCTTATTATTAAAATAAATTTTGTAAGGCGACTGAAAATTCCTTGCCAATATATGTAAAATATATTAAGTTTTTCCTACTAAGCTGTTTATAGAATTAAGAAGAAGAGAATGATGAGTTATATAATAAAATTCAATGACTTACGCTCCGGGATGCTGGCACCATCCAATAATATATATATATATATATATATATATATATATACTATAATATTAGATTCTATATATTCTTAAGTATACTACTATATATATATTTAATTATTTTATCAACTGTGGTTTTATTTATATATATATAGGGTATTCTAATAAATTATTGTTAAAAATTTTCATTATTAATTAGTAAAATTATAGTTTAAGTATTCATTGAGTTAGAGGGGTATAACATACTGAGTTGTTTATATTTATTAGAGGTTCAGTTTTATAACCACACCTAGAAGTCGTCAAAGTAACGGATCGTTAGAATGGATATTTATGAAAATTTTATCTAATTAAACTTGCTGCACAATAGTTTATGTTTTATGCAAGAGAATTCCTTTATTTAAACTTAATATAATTAAAGATTTATCCTTAAAATATAAAGCTACAAAGTTATTTTTATATAAATAATAATATTTATATAAATCTTAAATATATATATTAATTAATATAAGCGTACCTAAACGATGCAGGTATAAATTTCAATGTGTTTCTAAGTAGTTATAATATATATATTATAGAAACATATATATTATATTTTATCAGTATTTCATTTTATTTTCTACAAAGGTAGAATATTTAAACTATTATTATATTAACAATATACATAGAAAGAAAAAAATATCCTGACAGTTCCAAAAGAAGTAAGTGGCAATAATTCGTTAGGAGGAGGATCCAAGATTTGTCCTTAAAATATAGCACAAAGTTATTTATGATATACCGAAATTATTCTTAATAATCACTACACCAAAAATAAAATAATATTCATCAATTTTGAAGGCTAACTACTCAATATACACATATATTATAATATATATCTCAAAAAGGGTTTAAACGTCTCTCCTAGACAACTAATTAACCATTACTTAAATAACTTTAATAACGAAACAATAATAAAAAAATATAGATGTTCTAATATTTATGAAATTTATTATACTATATCTACCTTTTTACTACCGATTTCGCTCGTTACGACAGGATCTCATTAGGGGGGGCAAGGTTGAGTGATATATATATATATGAAATTATTGATGCATAACTGAGCAAATCTATATATATTAAAGGCGGTCTAATATTATATAATAGAGGTTATAAGATATCCCTTTTTGAGATTAATCGAAGGATAAATCTAGAAAAACTTGGGACATTTATTGGTAAATGTCACAAACCCTATATTATATTATATATATATAGCGCAAACAAAAATTAATATCAATAAACTATTAATAATTTTTAATAATATATGTGTTAAAGTAATTTTTTTTACCATGGCTCTTCAATAACTTTGGCGGAGTAAAATAAATTTACTTTTATTTTCTGCAATTTGTTCTTTATACCTAACTCCCTTCTCTGAATATCCTCAAACGTAGTTACGTCCTTCCGTGATTGATTTAAAACAGCAATTTTGGACACGTCCGCCAAATGATAAATTCGACATACCTGAAAAGTTCTAACGCTGCGCAGAGAAATGTCAGAACCAGAATCCAGCGAGCCTATAATATATGAAGAGAGTAAGCTAGTGCTTTTAAGGACAATAAGCGCGAACAAAAACTGAGCGAGTATTAAAAACTTTAAAAAAATAATATAATAACGTTAGTAATTAGTAAATTACTATTATCGATTCGAGACGATACTTTTTTTGCAGCTTTTTCCTATTTACTAAATCCTTAAAACGTCGTCTGGCTAAATCCATATAAATGTCCATTCTTAATTGAATTTTTATTTCCAATCTGAGACCCAAAGATCAAAGGGGTGGTGGACAAAGCCACCCACCTCTGCACCCCTGGCCAACCGCTCCTATTAAATAGTTATATTCTAAACATAAAATCAATAAATTTTTTTTACCACAGAAGAGAAATTAAAGTATTATATATATACCAATAAATAAAATTATATAATACTTTATTGTTTAAATATACACAATAATTATGTCATAAATATCCCTAAGTATCCTATTATATATATATATGATATATATATATATAATATAATATATATATATAAATCAAATAGGGTGAAATCCAGTTTAAAACCACAATATCTCAATCCATATTCTCAAAAACTACAACAAGCTACAGGGGAAAAAAAGGGGAAAAATACAAATTGCTCCACCCTGGGAATATATGCACTGTCCAATTATTAGTGCGGAAATGTAAAAAAATAACAAAAGAATATATATATATATACATATCCTCATTAAAAAAAAGATATATAAATGAGTAAATATACACATATATTATATTAATATACGTAATTAAGTCGTATCAAAGAATTTTTAATTAACTTAAGCTATAAATAGAATTATATAAATCGAGAATATATAATAAGTAGGCAAGACTAAAACTGTTCATACTATATACATATATATATACTATAAATTTTAGAGGTATAGTCATATACGTATCTGAACCAATGTTTATCTTCTACAAAAACAAATAGCAAAAAGCGAAAAGGAATAATCTTTGTTGGGAGAATCACTGGATAAATTTTGAAGATAGAGAAAATTTAAAGAACTGAAAAAAAAAAATAATTCCCCGAATTCCATGATATGAATATACATACTCTGGCCCATTGATTCATAAGTAATTTATATAGCACTGAGTAATCCATATAGTGACACCTTTCTATTAGTAATACTACTGTATCAAACGAATGGTATCAATAATGACTTTCTATAAATTTTCTCCTTTCCGTCTTCAGTTTCAGTTATTTCACATTCATTAACAGGTGAAAACCTTCCATTATTTTACCCCAACCAGCGATGACAAGAGAGTCTGGTGTTGTTAAATAAATCACGGGGTATGGTACTAACTAGTTCCCCTAACTCCTGCCTGCTATCGCGCGGCGGAGGGAGTCTCATTGATAACCCGGCATCCCTAAATTACCACACACACGCGCGATTTGATGATAATCTGGGCTCGATCGCAGTCGGATTACGCGCCCTCCCACTAACAACAGGGGTAAATGTGAACAACGTCCCCCCTTTTGTCTGTCCCCACGTCGCGTCCAGGCCCACGCACTATAGGTGCTTTTCTTAAAAAAAAAACCTCAGTTAACAAAATAAGTTAGTATTTAACATTCAACAACCTATCTTTCTCCAATTATTTTATATAATATATTGAGGAAAATAAGATTTCCTCTAATAATATACTTTGACTCTAAATATTATAGTGAGTTTTAGGTAAAAAATGCAAGAATTTTAATTGAGGGGGTATATCGAATATGAGAAGGAGATATATTGTTATTTATATAAATACTAATATAACACTAAGAAACCATATTATGTCTGGCTCAAGATAGTATGCTTCGCCACTGCTCTTTATCGTAAAAAGAACAATATTATTTATTTATACTTATTTATATTTTTTTTTCTGACTCTATTATTTTCCTTTTTTTACATATTTCCTAACTAAAATATTGTTTTTAGAACATATTAAGCCAAAACGGAAACGCTCCTTCGTACTGTAGCTATTGTAGTTTTGAGATTTTTTTTTTTTTTGTTCTCTATCTATTTTTATTACAGTCTCCCCGCCAATAAATATTTTAGTCTTCATGTATTTTCCACCCACTACATACATTTTCTGTAGTCTAATTGAGTTTGAGGAGCGAATTAGTGGCGATGTAGGCGAATATATTAGTGGCATGAAGCTTTGAGTTTGCTGATTTCTTGATGGAGAAAAGAAGCAATCTTATATTTATTACCTATAATTAATTCCATTGAATTAATTCATCCGAGAAAGTGTAATTCAAGTATATCGAGAGTATCATAAAGATATATCTTATTGAGAGACGGCATCAAGGCATGGGATGTGAGATAATAGTCTGACGACGAGGAGGAAAATAATAGATAATATAAGCACCTTCTATATGTTGGAGCTCAAATACATTTATATGAGAAATGATGTAGACAGGCGAAAGAGATTAAATAAATTACTATGAAATACAAGTGCATATTTTGCCACTTTTTATCCTATAGTTTGACACACCTACGATGGATATAACTATCCCTCTCTCTACATTTTAATATGCAGTCCGAGCAAGTACTACACATTTTGCGCAGTAGGAACTGAGATTATCCGTGTCGAGACTAATCAGAGAATTACTATCATGACATATAATTATGCTAATTTAATAATATATATGATATACCTTAATGATCTTTAATCCTAATATAAATCAATAATTCTTCTTTTGTATCAAAATATCTAAATACTGAATATGAACCAGTTAATTCACAAATCCAGTTATCAAATACTAATGTTGTTCAATCTCGAATGCTAAAGCTATTAACCTATAAAACCAAATATTAAATACTAAAATTGTTCAAAGTTTACTCAAATATTGAATGCTAAAGGTATTAAAGTTATGTGGGCTGATCTTCTGATTTCATTTGTAAACTCCAAATTAAATATATAAATACTCAATTGTCTCCACTTATTATTGTAAACCTCAATCAAATATCAATCAAGTTCACTTCAGTGAACTATAATAAAAGTCAACCAAATCCAAAATAATTAAGTACCACTTATGTTACTCAACTCAAATACGGTTGTACAATTTGTAAAACCACTCGCAAAATCTGATTCAAAATTATTAATTATAATTAAAGGTCAAAACCAATGCTGTCAATCCAACTCAAAGCAGAACTGAAAGCAATCTATTTTTCAAAGTCCAAAAACCAGATTATAAAATCAATTCAGAGTCGAATCAAAAACTCTAATTTAATCACTAACTAGCTCAATGTCTAAACTCCAGTGCAGTAACTTAAATCAGAACTGAAAACCATAAGTCAACACTAGAATCTGTTTCCAAGTTAACAACTAAAAGTCAAAACGATAATTTATTTCTAAGTTTTGTTAAAATCAGTATAGCAATTTATTTTAAAATTAAAATCTAAAAGTCTGTATATCCAGCCAAAATTCAATACTGTAAACTATTTCAAAGTTTAAATCGAAAGTCGTTAAATCCAAACTAAAAGTCCACACCGTAAATTATTTCAAAGTTTAAATCAAAAGTCGTTATGTCTGAACTAAAGTCAACAATGTAAACTATTTAAAAAAAAAAAACTAAGTCGAAAGTCGAACCTATAAACTGTTTCAAAATCAAAGCCAAACTCCAGCTATTATAATTCAAGTTCAAAACTAAAAGTCGGTACTAAATTGTTATTTCTGTTATTTCTGAAACCCAGCACGATAATTTATTTCTGAAAATCTGCACGATAATATTTCTGAAATTCCGCACGCTAAATTATTTCTGAAAGTCTGTGCACTAATATGTCTAAAATCCAAATACTAAATCATTCCTGAAGTCAGCATACTAAGTTATTTCTGAAAATCAGTACACTAAATTATTTCTGAAAATCAGTACACTAAATTATTTCTGAAAATCAGTGCACTAAGTTATTTCTGAAAATCAGTGCACTAAGTTATTTCTGAAAATCAGTGCACTAAGTTATTCCTGATATTCAGTGCACCAACCACTTCTTAAAAGAACTCTAAAAATAAATCAGAAGTTGATATGTACCTTGTAAGTCTAAAGTCAACTGTAATACGTATCGATCTACAACTCTAGTTTGTAAAAATTTTGTTTACTCCCAAATTAACGACTAATAATCTGAATGGGATAAATAAAAATCCAACTCGACAAAATCCAGGTTAAGAACCACTAAATTCAAATCGAAAATCACTAAACTCAAATTTGAAAAACAATCATGCATAAAAATTCTATTCCAATTACCAACTCTTCTGGAGTAAAAACAATTATCCAAGATGTTTACTGTTATTAATATTACTAATCTTTATCTCGATTGCAATATTTTGGAAAATAAGTAACGCTGCTCAATTCAGAAACCACAACGGTTTCTCAGACTTTCTCAACTACGATGTATCTAAAGTATATATATATATAATATATATATAGTATATATTATATATATATTATATATCCATATATATATATATATATATAAGTATATTATATCGATTATATTATATATATATATATATATATTATATACTATATAAATATATACTATATAATATCATATTAATATTATTATAAATTATATATATATTATATTATAATAATGCTTGAATATGTAATGGGGAATGTAACATCGATACCAGACCGTTAATTATTAAGGGAAAATAGTGGTTATTTACAGATAATTCACCAATTGTGCCTAAAATTGTGAATGATCTGCAATTGTTCCAGAGGTTACAATTATTTTCATTGTTGTATGTGAAAACAATTCTTCTTTATTGACTTCCTGGATATTATCTCTCGTGAATCAATTATTTTCCTTTGTTTTTCATGTGCGCATTGAAAAATGGCCAGTTAGTATTTATATTTATATCTTCTTTTTTATAGAGACATAAACATTTTTCTAGCTGATATGTTTTTATTTTATAATAAATTTTCCCATCTTCCAATTTAGTAATTTTTTAATGGGAACTAAACTTATAATTATTGCCATTTTGTGATTTCTGTTCGATCTTTAGTATTTTTGTATCTCTTACTCACGTAATTTTATTAAATTTTAACTTCTAAATTCCGCTTTTTCTTATTTTTCACATTACAATTTAGACTCTTAAAAGTACGATTTTTTCTAATTTTAACATTTGAATTATTTGGTTAATTTAAAATTGAGTTTTTTAAACCGGTATTTTCAGCATTGTTGATAAAGTAAATTGTTTTCATTATGAGAATGCAATTTCAAAGTCAGAAAAAGAGAATTATTGCATTATTGGTATATGTTATGTTTCATAGACGTGCAAGCCATGCAGAAATTTCAGATATTTTTTTTGTATTAGCAATATTTAATTAGTTGTGAAAACTGTTATTTAATAATAAATAAAATTATATAACTGTCTAAACTCGCTTTTTTCTTAGATTTCGTTTAACCTTTACACATTTAGATCTTTAAGTCGATTTTTCCCAATTTTAACATCTTGAAATTATTTTGGTATTTAAAAATTGAGTTTTTAAGGGAATTTTCGATTTGAAAAATAATGTGTTTCATGAAATGCTATTTCAAGCGAATTTATTAACTAGTTTTAGGTGTCTAAATTGACGTTGTGTAAATGACATTTTATATTTTTCTTTATATACCAAATATTTCTTAGTTTGTGGAAAACTGTTTTAATAAAAAATTTACTTCTAAAATTTTGGGCTTTTTCCTTAAATTTTCCAATTAAATTAAGAATCTTAAACGGAAATGATACGATTTTTATAATTTCATCATTTGCATTATTTGGATAAATCGAACTTATAATTAGGAGTTTTATTTAAGAACGGATTAGCAATTTGAACAATTGCTAAATTTATTTGAGCAGGAAAAATAATGTTTGGCGGATATTGAAAAATAGACATTATAAACAGTAGAAAAGAGATTTATTTATTCTCACCTGTATTGTCTCTTAGTGACGGATTTAGTCAATAACCTTCCATAACAGGATTTTTCTCTATTTATATCGAAATGTGTAAATATCCTTCATTAAGTTTTATTTTATATAGTTGCCACTGTAATGACATTTACTTTAGTTTTAGTGAATATCCTCGTTTTTTTAATCCAAACTATTAATGGATAGAAACCATTCATATACATAATTAATGAAGAATTTATTTCTTAAAATTTCACATTACGATTAGAACTCTCTTTTCTCAAAAGTTCTGTACTTTATTCCTCCTAATGTACATAATATACCTTTTTCATAACAATTGTGTAAATAATTATTATAGCTGCTAAGTCTCTCTTAAAAATCTGCGTGTAAACAAATTCCGGCTCATTTAATATTTCTCTAAGAATATTTTTATTAGACATTATCATTATATAAGTTATAATATGTTAGATAGTGACTCTTCCAAATAATTAGCATGAAAGTTATTATGCATTTGAATTTACTATATAGTTGCATTGTTATTTGTTTGTGTGCCTCTTTTGGTTTAAGTTGCATTGCTTGTTGATGTTTCATAATGGAAAGTTTGATACAAGTGCATTTGGATTATTTGTTATAGCTTGGTTATTTTCTAAAAATTTGACTTTGATCGATTTTTGTGAGTCTTGTATGATTATATCGCCTGGCTTATTCTTTTATCATTTGATCGGATCTTGTTTTAAATAAAATTGTCCTTCGTCTTTCTTGAGAAAGCCCTGAGTTCACGCTTTTGTCCTTAAATTTTCACATTAAAAATTTAAGACTCTTCAAGTACGATTTTTCCTATTAAATTTCAACATTTGAATTGATTTGGTTAAATTTGACTAAAAATCGAAAAGCCCCATAATCAAAACTGGACCCTGCCTTTATATGTACTATGCAAAATGTAGAAAAGATACATAATGTTGTTTCAGTGTGAATGCAATTTACAAAAGCAGAAATGAGCAATTTATTATTGGTATTAGAGATCTGCATTGTAAGTGTGTGATAGCTTGAGAGATTAGTCTAGTAAACGGATCGGCAATTTTCAGTTTTAAAGTCGAAACGTTGTTTGTTAATATTTGATATATATAAATAAATAAATATCAAATAAATATCGATAGATTACTAATTTATTTAAGTTAAGAAAACTGTTTTACGTATAACTGCAAAAATCTTTGGTAGTTATAACTTCTAAAATTACGTTTTCAGTTTTAAAGATATATTATTTCACTACGCATTGTCGAACGAATTCTATATGCGCCATAATCTTGAAAAGAGGTCTCTTAGCCTTTGCATTCCGATATCACATTATTGAAATTATTTTGGTAAATTTAATATTCGGCAGTTTTTTATATAATCACGTGTCTTCTTCATTTTTGCACGCATTAAATTGTGCTATTAAATTTGGAGATGGCACTTAAAATATGCCGCGCTGCTTTATCATTTAGTTTTAAGTGTTTAATTGACGTTTTTTAATCAATTATATTTTGGTTTTTATACCTCGTTCAAATTTGCAAGATTTCACGCATGTATGTGCCTAGTAGTTGTTGTAATTCAGCTGGTTTTTCTTAATAAAATTTACGATCTACTATTACGCTTATTTCTTAATTTTAATTACCATTTAAGAACTAAGATTGATTACCCTCAACTGTCATTCTACTTTTCAAATTGATGGGAATTCTTATGGCTTTCTAATTTATACAAATGGTCGAGATTACATTAACGCGGTTTGTCAAGGAGAGTAGTTGAAAAAGAGTAGTAGAGTCTGTTCTTTCAGTGTATCGCACTGAAGATTACTATAGTAAAGTCAGAAGAAAAGAATTTACGTTAATTGTGGTTTGTACAAGGCTGTATAGAAACTTGCACGGTTTTTTTTGAGATTATCTTGACATATTCTGCGGTATTTTTTATATGCTAAGTAACTTGACAGATAGTTTATTGTTGTGGGAACCAGATGTTTGTGTTTATAAATTTTATCTTCTTCAGTAAATTTACTAGTAAATAATAATTTTTCTAAATTTACATTACAGTTTGATCTTTAAAGTCAGATTTTTCCTAATTTAACCCGTTTAATTATTAGTATTTGGTTAGGATACTTAAATGTTTTACGGTTGTTTTTAAAGCGGTATTTAGCAATATTTTATAATAATATTTAATCTGTGTTTTCTTGTGAATGCCATACACGATGTTTGGATGTGTGTATGTAAATGAAAGGATGCAAAAGAGTAAAGTTTTTATTTATGAATTGTTAAATATTTCTTTTTATTATATACCAATTTATTAATCTTAGTTGTGTAACCTTCGGTGCTTTGTATCACATAATTCATTTTTCTTGTGTGAGATTTATTCCTTTTGCTTAACTTTTATTACCCAATTACATATCTGATAGTTTTACGATTGTCTTAAATATAAAGTATTGTATTATTTTTTAACTAAGATATATTAAGAACTCTATGAAATTCATTGTGTTTAACTTCTTAGTAAAATTGAGTTTTTAAACGGGAATTTTCAGCATTTTGAAAAATAATGTGTTTCATTGAAATGCAATTTAAAGAGCAGAAAAGAAATTTATTATTGGTTTTCTTTTAGGTGTTCTTAATTGACGTTTTTTATGAATTTCAAAATTGTTTTATATACAGTATTCCATTAATTGTGGAAACTTGTTGTTATAGCGAAACAGTAATTTTAACTTCTAAAATTTATGCAAAGGCTTTTTCTTTAGGATTCTCTCTGGAACCATTAACTAATATTAGGAAATAGCTTAGAAGTAGATTGTTTTATTTTTAATTTCAACATTTTTCGGATGCAATTATTTATGGGGTTACTGTCTTTAATAATAGAGTTGTAGTTTGCTATTAAACTAGTGATTTGAGTAGTCATTGGTTTGTGTATCACGAGTGCACTATAATAGTGGACAAAAAGTGAATATCGATGTTGATTCGTTTAAGCGCATTGATATTATCATAACACGCAATATTCGAGGAGAAGACAACAGTACACAGTAGCATATTTGATATAATAGATAGGCTCTTTGGTGTCCTCTAAGGTAAATATGTGTATTTCTTAAGCATAAGATATTCAAGATAAATAATTCAAGAATGAATTATTGTCTAAAATATAAAACATCTGCGTCCCTAAGCAAATATTATGTCGATTAGCTAGATAAAAGAACTGTATGTTTTAATAATTTCAGCTCTCTAAATAGATTGCCCTGCTTTAGCAATCAGACGAAATTATAGAACTCTTAAAGTACGATCGACCTAATGTCTAGAATAAAAACGTTGATAATTATTTGTAAATTTAATAATTGAGTTTTAACAGTATTTTCCAGCAGTTTGAACACAAATGTGTTTTCAATTGAAATGCATTTCAAATAGAGAAAGAGAATTTATTTATTAGTTTTAAAGTTGTAGAAATATGATGTTTTTATAATGGAATTATTAATATTTGCTTTTTAATATACCAATATTTCATTAGTTCAAAACTGTTTTTAAAATTTACTTCTAAAATTACGCCGCGTTTCCTTAAATTTTCACATTACAAGTTTAGACCTCTTAAAAGTACGATGTTTTCCTAAATTTCAACCATTTGGAAATTATTTGTTAAATTTAAATTGGAGTTCTTTAACGGGATTTTTCAGCATTTGAAAAAAATAATGTGTTTCATTGAATGCAATTTCAAAAAGCAGAAAAGAGAATCTATTTATAGTTTTAGGTAGTACGACTGACTTAATGAACGTATTTTTTAATTGAATATTTGAAGTATTAGCGTTTCTTTAAATACAAAATCTTCTGTTGTTAATAAGCTTCACTTAAACAGTATAAGTTCTAATATTAGCACTTGACTTAAATTTTACTGTAAAACCAGGCGAAAAGTCCTGCTTTAGTGGCCGTTCCACATCATTTGAAATTATTTGGTAATTTAATATGATGTATTTTTAAGGTGCATAGTGTATTTAGGTTTCAGATTTGACAAAATAGTGCTTCATGACATGCAGTTCAAAAAGCGAACGAGGAATTTATTATTGTTTTACGGTTTTTTATTGACTTTTTTAATAAATTTTCTATTTGTGTCTTCATTATTTTCCTTTCATTAGTTGAGCAGCACAGACAGTCTTCAAAATTTTTAATGTTTTGAAATCTTTATGAGCTACTTCAGAGATTTTACATTTGAATTTGAAGAATCAATAGTCATTTTTCTAGTTTCAACTTTGAATTATTGGTAATCTTACATTGGTTTTGTAAGGGTTTTTACATTTGAACAATAAATGTGTTTTTTAATGTAATTTTAACGTTAAAAGTGAATTATTTAATCACGTTTTAGAATTCTTTACCAGTATATTTCTGAAATTTTACTATTTGTTTTTGATGATAAGACAATTTTGCATATCTAGTATTGTGGCAAGCGCCTGTGTTTTATTAATAATGATGTGATGCTTCGTGAGTAATATGATAATGCGCGTTTAATATCATAGCAGAGTTTTTAGAAATCTAGTGATGATCTAGTAGAGATGGTATAAGTATTAGAAAAGTTCTGATTTTTTCTTAGATTAACTAGCGTGGTGATTCGAAGATATATGGAAATTTTTTTGTGTATCTAATTGGTGTAAAGTTATGTCAGATTTTTCACGTATTCGTTTATGATTTTGAACCGTATATGTGTTCTTTGCAATATAGCATTTATTGATCAAGACTGAAGAGGAGATTTTTTGGATTTTAAGGTTGATCTAATTTGACGTTTTATTAATGATATTTCATACTTTGTTATTACTTTAATATGACCAATGATTTATGTGTTTAATAAACCGTGTTAGATCGAGTAGTCGTATAGCAAGTATTTATTGATATATTATATCTATAGTTCGTTTTTTCTTATTTACCATTAGATTCTACTTAGAACTTCAAGTTTACGATGATGTGATAAATGGGCATAAATTCATTAGTCTATCAATATGTAAATTGTCTATGCTTAGATAATTTACATCTGATGATTTTCAATCCGGGTTTTTCGCTTTGAGAAACACGTTAAATAGTTTTGTCTAGTGCCAGCCATTCCAACCCAGTTCACCCCTCAGAAAAAAGATTCTTTAATTAGTAGGATTTGGTTTGGCAGTTGCGTTTTTTATATGATATATTAGAATTGTTTTTTAAGCTTTTCAGAGTTGGGAAATTTTTAAAAATTTTTCTTTCTAAATTCTCTTTATTTTCTAAATTTGAAAAGGTGTTTGTGTTTTCAATTGAATTATTTGTTTTATTTAAAATTGATGTTTTAACGGTATTTTTAGCCTTTGAAAAAATATTTTTCTTCAATTTTGCCAAGGAAAGGAAGGAATTTTACAGAATTTAGTTTTAAATTCATTCTTTAAGACTTTGTACAATTTGTTTTTAATATCTAATAATGAATTTGTTGTCAATGGATTTTCTTTCATCGTAAAATATAAATATTTCGCTTCTGTTTTCAGAGTTTTAAATTTTGAAGACTCTAAAAGTACGATTTTACTTAAATTTTCTAGTTATGATTAAATTTCGGTAAGTGCTCTCTTAAATGTACCAAATAGAAAAAGTACTTCTTAACCACTGGAAATTAAATAATTTTGAGCAACATAAGCTTCATAATATATATGGTTTTCTCGCATCTTGTATAAATGCCTGACTATATTGCCTAAGCTTACTTTTTTATATAAGTTTTGAGTGCTTTAATTGGTTGTAATGAAATTTATATTTTAGATTTTTTATGAAAGATAATATTAGTTGTGATGTCATATTATATAAAAATTTATTAATTACACTTCTAATAAATGGTCATGACTTTTTTCTTAATTCTTCACTAATTATAAGTAAATTGTGTAGGGTTATTGTAAAACAGTTGACAATTTAATAATGAATAGAAGATAAGTTTCAGATGTACTGAAAATGTTATAAAGTTCTCTATAAAACGGTAATGATTATTAAGTTTAAACGATGTGAATTACCCCATGTAGTTTTCTATTGCAAGTAGTTATAATAAAATTGAAGTTATCCAATAGGGAAAGCAACTCTCTAGTTTTTCTTATTGTTTTTGAGTATACAAATTAAATCATTGGAGAGTTTTTTTATAATGACTACAAGTATCCTAAAAATGTTTTGTCATATACCAGTATTTATGTTTTCTTCGTGTGACCATGTTTTCCTCCTTAATAATGCTTTAACCATTCATAAATTCCGAATTGAGATTATTCTTTAGCACTATAAATGATTATTCACAATTTCTAACTGCACATGATTTTAAACTGCTCTATCTCCAATTAGTTTGAAAACCTTTCGAATCGACAGAAATTGAGTAATACTTTTGAATTGGCATTCTTTTTGGTTCTCCCTTGCTGGTTTTCAAAACGTCTTTTCGCGTTGTTGGAGGCCCTACTTACTCTTGTTTCTCAAGTGACTTTGTCAATGAGCAACCACGCGGTTTCGTCACACTACGTAGAGACATTTTCTTCCATTGATATCTATATAAGGTGTTTAAACCTCCTTTGCGCAGCATTTATTTGTCTTGCTGAGGATTTTCACCATTTTGATATTTTTTTTTCAACAAAACTCTCTCGTGAATCTCCTTACTCTCTGTGGTAAATGATCGTCCATTATTTTAACCTCTCCATTTTTTACCTACCTTTAAAAATAACCTAACTTTATTATCCTTTTTCACGTGGAATTCGCACTTTAAACCGTAGTATTTGATCTCTTGTCCCTTGTATTTGTTATTTTGACTAGTTTTCGGTTTTTCGCCCGATGTTGACAAAGGAAAAAGACTAACTTAATTATATTTTGATTTTTTTGTTGAATTCTTAGGTGACACCATTCTATCTTCGAAAATTTTAGGTATTTCTTTGTTTTAGGCTCATAAATTAAGAACTTACCTGAAGTAAAACATTTGTTTTTATATAATATATTAATTATTATTGACCCTGTTTCATAGGCAATTGAAATTTAAATTCGCTTTTTCCTTTGAAAGACAAAAACTTTAAATTTTCAATATTCATTTTCATATTTTACATTTGATTATTTGGTAATTTTAAGAATTGAAGTTTTAAGGCGGTTATTTTCAGCCTTGAAAAAGATAATCATGTTTTCATTGAATTGCCTTTCAAAGCGAAAGAGATTTTATTATTGTTTTAGTTTTCTTAATTGGACGTTTTTTAATGAATTTTCAATATTTGTTTTATATCCCAAATATTTTTCAAATTTTTGAAAACTGTTTTTAACATAAATTTTAGAACTTCTACAATTACGGGCTTTTTTTTAATGTTTACATTAAAAATATTTTAAACTTAAAAGTAAGTTTTTCTAAAATTTCAACATTTGAATTATTTTAATAATTTAAGAATTGAAAGTTTTTTTTACGGGTTTTCGTGTTAGGAAATAATGTGTTTCATTGAAATGCAATTTAAAAAGCAGAAAAGCTAATTTAATAATAGAATTAAGTGTCTTAAATTTAAGTTTTTAATGAAAATTTAATATTTGTTTTATTATACAATATTTTATTTAGTTTTGAAAACCTGTTTTAAGTATAAAAAATTATAACTTCTGAAATTAGAGGCTTTATTTTTTTAATTTTCCACATTAAAAATTTATTAGAACCTCTAAAAAGTACGATTTCTTAATTCAACTGTTGAATTATTTTGGTAATTTAAAATTGAGTTTTTTAACGGGGTATTTTCAGCATTTGAAAAAATACAGTTGTGTTTCTTGGAAATGCAATTTAAAAGGAAAAGAGAATTTATTAATGTTTTAGGTGTTTATTGACGTTTTTTATGAAATTTTCCAATATTTAGTTTTATATCAAATATTTCATTAGTTTGGTTGAACCTGTTTTAATACAAATTTTTAAACTTCTAAATTGACGCTTTTTCTTAAGTTTTCACATTACAAAATTAGAAACTCTTAAAAGTACGTTATTTCCTAAATTTCATTAATTTGAATTATATGTTTATAACGTTTAAAATTTGAGTTTTTACACAGGATTTTCAGCATTTTTTTGACAAATAACGTGTTTTCATATGAAATGCAATTTCAAAAAGCAACAATAAGATTTATTTATTAAATGTTTTGGAGTTTAAATTGGACGTTTTTTAATGAAAATTATTTACTATTTAGTTTTCATATCACGTATTTCATTAGTTGTGAAAACCTGTTTTTAATAAAAAGTTTTTAACTCTAAAATTCGGCTTGTTCTTACATTTTCCTTAGACACAAGTTTAGAAAGCTTAAAAGTACGACTTTTTCGTAAATTTCAAATTTGATTATTTGGTAAATTTAAAATTGGTTTAAAAGGGTATTTTCAACATTTTGAAAAAATAATTGTGTTCAATTGAATATATTTAAAAAGAGAAAGTGATTTTTGTATATTTTAGGTTTGTTCTAAAATTAAAGTTTTTTTTAATGAATTTTCAAATTTTTGTTTTTATTAGAATTAGGTTGTTTAGTTGTGATAAACCTGTTTTAATACAAATTTTAACTCTTGTAAAATTACGCTTTTGCTTTAAATTTTCACCCCATTACAGCTTTAGAACTCTT
>JABUQX010116068.1:25000-31828 GCA_015478945.1 Trachelipus rathkii | reverse complement strand
TTATCTAGGATGAATTCCTTAGGATGAATCTACAACCATTAGGAATGGGATGGTGGCCATCTCTTACTGGGGAATTTGCAGATCTCACTGGGGGGTTCCACCATAGGCTCCATACACCTCACCTTCGTGTGCTGGTGGCTCCTGAAAATTTCTTGAACAGGGTCTAGGGAAATCTCTTGCTGAATAGGGGATAAAGATGGTCTGAACTCTTTTCTCCGCACCGCAGGGTTGGAGGGAGTTCTTGGGAAGTCAATTTTAGGAGTGGAACATTTTCACCATTGGAAGCACTCTTCCTGCAACTTCTCAACATATCTTCTTCTTTCTAATCTCATCGCTAAATCTTCTTTCTTCGACGGGTTTACTCTCTCTTACGGGTTCCACCGGGGTCGGTTGTTGCACGGGAGTCGGATGGCTCCAAGAGCTTAATCTACTCGGTGCCGGCTGAGGTGGGGGGATTGAGTAAGAGTTGTAGTATTCTAGCTGAGTTGGTTGTGGATGGGGAATTGGGAAGTGTGTCCGGACTGAATTGGTGGCGTTGTGGGAATTTGGAAAGAATATTGGGAAGACTCTTGATCTGTTGGAGGAGGAAGTTCCTCCACTTCATCTACTTCTTCTATCTCTTCTATTTCTTCTGCTTCTTCGTCTTCTTCCTCTTCTTCTACTCTCTCGTCTTCTTCTACCTCTTCTGCTTCCTCGTCTTCTCTCTCAGAAGGGACTCCTGGGTCGCTTCTCGGTTGTCTTTCCTCAATTCTTTCCCTTTTTTGTTCTTTGGAGCTTAACATTTCTTCTACTGCGTGGGGATTCCAAACTTCATCGTTCATAAAGTCAAAATGTGACTCGGTGAACTTTTCTGCCGGGATCACCTTAGCGTTGTCCACATGGACAGGGAAGGTTTGGCCTGAGCTTAAACAATATACCATCAGTTTGTTTGGTCCTCTTAAACATCGGACAATGTATGGCCCTTCAAACTTGGGACATAACTTCGAACTTTGATGGGGCTTTTTGACTGCTCTAAAGACGTAATCTCCTATTTTGAACTCTCTTTGCTTGGCCTTTTTATGCTGTTGCTCCAAAGTTTTTGTGGTTTCCGCTTCTAACTTCTCTCTAGCCAAATCTCTTATATAATCGATCCTCTCTATTATCGTATCTACTTCATCCGAGATGAATCTCATTTTCTCTGTTTTATTCACAAATGGTGATACATAATCTGGCATCTCATAAGGGAGCCTTTTTATGTAACCATGCAAAAGAAAGTGGGGAGAAGACCCTATAGATCGATTATACGCGGAATTGATAGCGATTTGGGCAAAACTAAGGTATTTATCCCAGTCTCGGTGATTTGCATTCACGTAATGTCGCAAGAAAGATTCAATATCAGCATTTATTCTTTCTACAACACCATTTTGGGAGGCTTTGTAAGGCAAAATTTCCACCTTCTTTATTCTCCACGCCTTTCATAGGTCCTTAAATACCTGGCTCGTAAATTCCAAGGCATTGAGACAAGCAGTTGAGGGGCACTATGTCTACATATGACCCTCTCTTGCAATGCTCTGGCACATTCCTGGCTCGTTCTAGTCTTGCAAGGGCACTAATTCGACATACCGTGTCAAAACGTCGCGAAATACTAAGATGTATTTGGCTCCTGATCCTGTACAAGCAGGTAATTTCCCAATACTGTCAACATGAACGCGTGAGAAGGGTGTGTAAGGCAATGGCCATCGGTTGATCTCTGCTGTAGGAGGTCTGGGACCCTTAGTTCTAGCGCATGACACACATTGACTACAATATTCCTTAACTAACTTTTGAATACCAGGGAAATAGTATTTTTCTTCTACCCTCTTTTCTGTTCTTAGCTGACCTCCGTGTCCGCTAGCTAGTGAAGCGTGGCACTGGTCTATCACACTGTAGATCATACTGTCCGGAACTTGTACAAGATAGGGTTTAGCTTGCGTGGCGTAATGTAAAATACCTTTAATGAAGATGTGTGGGTATGTCCTGGGGTTCTCTTTGGCCCATTTTACTAATCTTCCTACACGGGGACATCTCTCTTGTTCTTTTATGAAATTTTCCCGACTCAGAACGAAATCTATTCGAGGCAACTTTTCTGTTTTTTCTGTTTCCTTGACCAAGAACACATTAGATGCCGGATGCCTACTCAAATAGTCTGGGGCGACATTATGCTTTCCTCTTTTATATTCTATGGTGGGGGAGAAACTGTTTACTAATAGATTCCATCTAGCTAACCGGCCTGTCTGCTGTTTATTTCGAAAAATGAAGCAGAGAGGTTGATTGTCAGTGATGATAGTTACCTTATAGCCGAAGATGGTGTTCTTAAACTTTTGCAAGCAGAACACCACGGCTAAACATTCCTTTTCTATCGTGTCATAATTTAACTCACTTCCTCTGAGTGTCCGGGACACGAAAGAGAGTGGTTTCTCTTTCCCCTCATCTGTCAGTTGGTACAACACTCCCCCTATTCCGTAATTACTGGCATCTGTGTTTACAAAGAATTCTTTGCTGTAATCAGGGAAAGTTAGTTGTGGCTGCACCACTAGTTTATCTTTTAAAGTGTCGAAAGCTTGTTGTTGTCTTTTCGTCCAAAGAAAAGGGACATCTTTCTTTATCAGATCGTACAAAGGTTGTGCTACCACTGCGAAGTCCTTTATGAGGAAGCGAAAATAAGAGAAGAAACCAAGTAAACTCTGTGTCTCCTTCACATTCGTAGGAGGGACGAAACTCTTCATTGTTTCTACTTTGGCCGGATCTGGGCTAATTCCATGTCTTCCTATCTTGAATCCTAAGTATAAAACGGACGATTGTAGGAAGCTACACTTGGATAATTTTATTCTCAGCTTATTTTCTCTGAAAGCAGCGAGCACTTTCTTCAAATTTTCAAAGTGTTCGGTCACGTTCCTTCCCAGCACCAAAACGTCGTCTAGATAGACTTGTGCTACGGGCCCTAGTAGGTGATTCAAGGCTTGTACGAGCATAAATGCTGGGGGCGTTCTTGTGGCCAAACATTAAGCGAGTAGGGCACCAGAGGCCCTTCCTGGTCCTAAACGCCATCAGCTTTTGCGTCTCTTCTTCTATCTCTAGGGCGTTGTATGCATCCAATAAATCTACGGATGTAAACACGGTATTACCCCCTAAGGACGTAAAGGAAACACGTCTTGTACGCTGTGGGAGTTGAGGTACCTGTAATCGAGGCACACCCTCGGTTTTGCACTGTTCTTTTTGGCCACCACTAGTAACGGGGACGAATGGGGGCTGTAACATGCTTTTATGTACCCCTTTTTTAGTGCTGAATCTGTGAAATCATCGATGTCCTGCAGGTACCGGTGCGGTAACCTGTACTGTTTACGAAAGATGACCTTAGGGGCATCAGGTAACAGCTCAATCTTGAATTTCTGAAGCGGGCAGACAGGGACAGCATCATCATCTAGTGCCAATACGTCATGGTAGTCCATGAGGAGCTCGAGTAATTCTTCCAGATACTCCGGCTTTTCGAGAATACAGTTTTCCGCGTCTTCTTTTGACATCTTCTCTTCAATAATTTCTTTGTACACTCGCCTTAACTCCGTCTTCGTAAGACCTTTTGAGCAGGTGGCCACATTTGCAGAAACTGTTCTCTGGTGTCCTCTTTCGTCTGTGCTTCTCTCGATCTGTTTGCTAATAATCGGATAACTTTCTCCTAGATTCACATCTTTATTCAAATAAAACGATTTGTCACTCAAATTTATGTAACTGAGGATAACTGTGTTATCCCTCACCGGACTAATTGTATTAGCTACGTACAATGGTCCTTTGGTGAAAGCTGGTGTCATTATACACTTTCGCTCCAGCTCAAAATTATCTTGAGTTTCAGGTCGGAGTTTTAGATATCCGCATGATTGACTAGGCAAAACAATCTTCTCAATTACTTTTAAATTTATCTTAATTTCCTCATCAAGCATCAAATGGCCATCTTCTTTATGGTCATAGCTCTTCGAGACTTGCAAATCTTCGGATTGGTCCAAATTTTCTTTCAAATTCGAGGGGGTGTGCTTGAGTTTGGATCTGGCTCCTCTGGGATCAGCGCTGTGATGAGTGAAGGGTGGGTCCATGAACTCCAACCCTGTCCTTCTTTTCAACTCGTCTGTCTCAACTTGAGCTTTTCCGTTCAATGCAATTTCCCTATCTCTTTTTCCACGTTTAGGCGCTTGCTGCCTATGCGTATTTCGAACTGAAGAGGCTGTCTCTCCCCTCTGGGATACTGACAGATCGACCTTCCGATAGGAACGAGGTTCATCCGCGGCGTGTGCGTTTTTAACTGACCAGGCGGCCTCCCTATGGGAAAGATGCTTATCCGCGTTGCGTACGTTTTTAACTGGCAAGGCGGCCTCCCTATGAAAAAGATGCTTATCCGCGTTGCGTACGTTTTTAACTGGCAAGGCGGCCTTCCTATGAAAAAGATGCTTATCCGCAGCACGTGTTTAACTGGCAAGGCGGCCTCCCTATGAAAAAGATGCTTATCCGCAGCACGTGCGGGTGGTTCAGCGAAAATTTGGTTCGAATCCTTAGTTCTCTCCCCTCTAGGCCCTCGGGCCCGGGGCAACTGCTCCTCCTTTTTCTCTTACTCGTTTAAGATTCCCATCAGAAAATTCCCTAACTAAATAAATTCCTTGTTGGGCAAAGATCGGAATGTCTATCTCTCTATCTTCCTTGATAGACATTTTTGCAGAAAAGAGGTTTAGAGTTATGGGAAGGTTAGACAAAATGTTGTTTCCTAAAAGGATATCCCAACTATTCTCTCCATTTACGTCGCTCACTTGAAATGTAGTGAGGTAATGTCTTTCATGCAGGCGAAGGTACAGCTGTATCTCTCCCTTTAGTACCGTTGGCTTGTTGTTCACCCCCTGTACTACTAAATCGGTCTTTTGGAGGGGTACTTTAAATTTTCCCTCGATCTCCAATTCCTTTAACCGCCGGGCTGTGATGATACTGACGCTCGATCCTGAATCGATCAAAACGCATGTTTTCGCCTCCATACTACTCAAAGATGGCGCAAGATAGACATTCGCGTAAAAGTGTCGTCCTAGCTTAAAAGGTTGCTGCACGACTTCTCTTTCTTTCTTCTTAGCTTCCCACTTCTCCATTCTTTTCCGAAATTTCCTTTTTACACGTTTCCTCTCTTTGCCACTCTCTAAAAATTTTCTTTCTCTATCCTATCCTGAGGATGAGAAAGTTCTCCCTCAAACATCCTATCACCATACTCCACTTCTTCGTCCACCTCAAAATCCTTTGGCTGGCTCTCTGCCATATATCGCGTTAGTCTTTACCTTCCCATCTGGAGGTTTGTACCCTACCTTTTTCTTGGGAAAGGTCCTGGGCCCTCGCTTATCTGGGTTATAAGACTCTGGCTTCTTCGCTCTCACCCCTTTTTCCATATCAATTTTGCTATTGTATGGAGTGAACATTAGCAGGGTTTCGGGGTTAGGTCTCCAGGGCGGAGCCCCTCTACAACTAGGTTGCGACCCCCTTCGATGATATGCCTTACATACTCGGCAATAGGGCCATTCCCAGCGGCATGCTTGGGAAGAGTGTCCGACTGACTCACAAAAGAAGCACACAGAGTGTTCTTTCAATTCTTGGGCGGACATCTTCCTTAAGGTGCCCTTATATCTCGGTGTACCATACCCCGTCTTCACTTCTTCTCTTTTCTTTTGAAAAGTGTTGTTGGGCCTCACCTCCTCCTTTCTCCTATCCTCATACCTTGGTTTCGGAAATGGTTCCCTGTTCTTCCAATATGAGTTACTATCTCCACCCCGTTGTTTATTTTCCGTTTCCTCTTTGGCCAGGAACACCCTAGTGGTGCGGACCTCGGTTGGCCTTCTATTCTCATCTTTTAATAAAGCTCCATTTGAAATTTGAGATAATTTATCTAATAATTCATTTAAACTCATCTCGGTGTCAAATATTCGGAGGATTTTTTCTTTAAGGTGTTCTCCATCCCTCCTTTCATTCACGTTTTGTATGATCTTCCCTGTAACCAAGAGGTTTATCTGCCTTGAATTGAATACTGCTTTGTCATCCAGATCGTGCAGGCGGCTTTGATATCTCCACAGCCTATCTTTTAATTCCAGTACAAAATCAGTAAAGATCGAATCTCTCTCTCTACGATACTCTACAAATCCCAACCACAAGTCGAAAACCGTCTTTTTCTCTTCGGGCTGTAAAAAGGTCTTTAATTGCTCCAGGAAGTCTTCTAATCGGGTGAACCTCGAAAAACTCCCATCGCGAAAAATGTATTTGCGAGCTTCGGAATTAGGGTCTGATGAGATGGCAGTTTTGGCAAAGGTGATCTTTTGACTCTCAGTTAATGGGCCTAAAGCACTTAGTTTTTCATTTAGGGACGTGATGAAGTCCGGATATTGAATTCCTCTCCAACTCCTTGTTTTAAGGTGTTTGCCAAATAATTTTAAATTTTCCGGCATAGCTGGGAACGCGGGGTTAAACAAATTAGGTGGATAGTATGGAACTCCGATTGGTTGGGGCATGAAAGGATATCCTTGCCATGTTCCGGGATAAGGGTAGGGCTGGTTAGGCATAGTTGGATTACCAGGTGGCATGCCTGTACCGGGGTAAGATGGGGGCATCGTCCCTGATGGTGGAATGCCATAATTCCAGTTATTTTGCCCTGTGGGTGTGCTTGTATGAGTGTTATTCCCTTCCGTCCCTCCAGGTAGGGCGCTTGACTGCGGTTGCACGGTGTGGGACCCAACAGGGGTTTGGACCGATCCTATTGTTTGGTTCTGGATCGTTGGGGAGCCTTCAGTTCCCCATGGGGAG
>JABUQX010116068.1:10000-12500 GCA_015478945.1 Trachelipus rathkii | reverse complement strand
TCATACGTAAATTTTATCGGAAACTGTTTGTAATAATTTAAGAACTTTTTTTACAAATATAACTTAAGAGTTCAAATAGTTATTCAGGTACTTTAGGTCCTTCCAAAGCAAGAACGTTCTCCGCAGAGGAAAAACTAATTTCGGAGAAACAGGTGAAAAAGAAGGAATAAACTTCCAAGTTTTATTGGGGGATTTTATTCCATTTCCGTCCACACTAATGAAATTATAGATTTGGATACAAATTGTACACATTTCAAGAGTGCTCTAAATTGGGTAATACAACGAAATTTAAAAGAAATCCTGAGAAATAATACTTTATTATCAGATTAATAATTCATGCGTGTTATAATATTGCAGAATTGTTAGTCATAAATTAGCATAAAAAAAACTGAAGCGTTTAATTTGATTCTTGGAAACAGTATGCTAATAATATTTGGACAAATGAGACGCATCGTGCGATTTTGGGGAAAATAAAGATGAACATAGCAAATAGAATGTCTTTTACTGAAATTTACAATTGTATGCTGATAACAATATTGGAAAAGTATTGTTAAGCCAATGTAACTATAGGAAGATACGTTAATTAATTTATAAGCTAGTCAGGAAAATATTGGTAGACAATTTTCAGAACAGAGTTCCAAAACCCGTTGCTACTTAAAAAATTATCAACTGTGTTATCTACATGGTTTTTAATGATTGACGAATTAATAACACTTATATAAATATTAAATCTATTTCACATGTAAATGAAACAGATATTTCTTATTGTAGACCAAGAACTGAAAATGTTACATTTAACTATAAGATGATTTCCGCTTCTTCTAATTTATAAGAAAACAGAAACGAACTTATTTTAAAGAATCTAATCCCAAATGGTTGACAGGGGAAATGATCGACATTTGTAAAAAAAAAATCTAGTTATTTAGTTTCACTAAAGAATCCAGCATAACTTAACCTAACCTAACCTAAGCTAACCTAACCTAACCTAACCTAACCTAACCTAACCTAACCTAACCTAACCTAACCCTAACCTAACCTAACATAACCTAACCTAATCTAATCTAACCTAACTTAACAACCTAACTTAACCTAACTTAACCTAGCTTAACCTAACCTAACCTAACCTAACTTAACCTAACTTAACGTAACCTAACCTAACTCCTGCGGCGGAGTGTACTGGAATTTTTTTTTGTCGTGTCGACCATTTACCTGGCGATCATTTTCACTGTCGAGAATTTGGGCTAGTCCCCATTTTAAAAATATAACGATGATTTGTTAATACTGAGAAGAAATTCAACGGATTTTCATCACCAGCTTTCGACAGGTAACTAAGTTAGATCTATTTCTTCAAGTTAGAATCGAAACAAATGTCTAAACAGTAAACAAAAAACTGTAGTTAAAATTTGCTAATAAGATTTCACTTTTTTTAACAAATAAAATGGAAACATTATAAAAATCAACCCGGTTTAGATAAGAAGAAATTGATATACAACCCAAAAGCACGCCAGTTATTTCAAGAGAAGTCGTACTCCAAAAACTGGAATAAAAAGATTAATTTTTAGAAGCTCATCCTCATTATCAATGTCAGGCTCACGTACGGCTTTCTTCATCCTCCAAAAATTAAAATTATTCATTTGATGTTACGATTTCATTTCTAACGTCAGCCTTACTTATTTGAGAAATTTTCCCTTTAAGCCTTTGAAGAAAACCCTTTTCCTGACGACATAACTTTACTAGAATGTCTTTGGTGCACAGGTATCAAGTTCAATAGAGATTCCATTACGTTGAGAAATAAAAATTATATATACCGTATATATATATATATATATATATATATATATATATATATATATATATATATATATATATATATATATATATATATATATATATATTATACTATATATATATAATAATATGATCTATATATATAATATGTATATATATAATAATAATAATAATAATAATAATAATAATAATATAATAATAATAATAATAATAATTTATATATATATAAATAAACTAATAATAATAATATAATAATATAATATATATATATATGTAATAATAATAATAATAATAATAATAATATATTTATACCGGTTATAATAATAAATAAAAAGTAATAATAAATAAAAAATAATAATAATAATATATAATAATATAATATATATAATAATAATAATAATAATATATAATATATATATAATATATTTAATAATATGTAATAATATTAATATAATATATATATGTATATATACTAATAATAATAATAATAATAATGTAATAATAATATATAATAATATTATAATAATAATAATAATAATAATAATAATAATAATAATAATAATATAATATAAGCTTTTAATTATATATACACTAACAATGAATCTAAATTTATATCTATATATATATATACTGTATATATGTATATATATATATATATATATATATATATATATATATATATATATATATATATCTTCTCTCTATATATATA
>JABUQX010116068.1:0-5000 GCA_015478945.1 Trachelipus rathkii | reverse complement strand
CAACAATATAATATAACAATATATAATGTGTATAATGTAATAATGTGTTATCAATGTGAAGTAACAATGTATTAATATTGTGTGTTAATGTTATTGTAATGTATTGTAATATATAATAATGATATTATATATGTATATATTATAATAATATGATAATATAAATATAACAAATAATGTATGTGTAATATGTGTAATAATAATGTATAATAATAATAATAATAATAATAATAATATATAATAATAATAATAATAATAATAATAATAATAATAATAATAATAATAATAATAATAATAATAATAATAATAATAATATAATATATATAATATATATCAATAATAACAACCAATAATAATAACTGTATCATCAACTCAGCACAATGTAATGTATGTATATAATAATAGCAACAATAATAATAATGTATGTATGTAATAATATATAATATAATAATAATATATATTAATAATATAATAATAATAATATAATAATAATAATATATATATATATATGTATATACATATAATATATAATATAATAATAATATATATATATAATAATAATAATAATAATATAATATAATAATATATATAATATAATATATATAATATGATATAATAATAATAATAACATATAATATAATAATAATAATATCATATATATATATATAATAATAATAATAATATAATAATAATAATATGTAATAATATATAATAATAATAATAATAATAATAATAATATATAATAACAATATAATAATATAATAATATATAATATAATAATATCTTCTGTATATATATATACCCATGTATGTAACATGTAATGTGTATGTATATTATGTAATATGTAATGTAGCATGGCAGTATGTAATGTATGTAGTAACCTTATATAATATGTGTATATAATGTGTGTAATAATATAACATGTAATATCACTATATAAATATAATATAATATAGCATAATATAATATAATAATAGTAATAATAATAACTAATAATAATAACATAATATATAACAATATATAATATAATATAATATATGTAATATAATAAATAATATAATAATGTAATGTAATATATATGTAATAATAATAATAATAATATACAGCAATAACAACCAATAATAGCCAATAATATAACAATATACTGTATGCTGTAATATCACTGTGCTCAATAATATATAATATGTATGTATATGTATATGTATATGTAATAATGTAATAGCAATAATTAATAATAATAATATAATAATAACATATATGTATGTATATATATATATAATAATGTAATAATATAATTTATGTGACAATCCTTTGTATATGTTTGTTAATAATAAATATATATATGTAATATATGTATAATAATATGTAATATAATATATATATATAATAACAATATAATAATATATATATATATATGTATATATATTAATAATATAATAATAATAATAATATATATGTAATAATAATAATAATATATGTATAATATATGTAATATATATAATATAATAATAATAATAATAATAATATAATATAATATGTAATATATATATATAATAATAATAATATATATATATAATAGCAGTAATAACATAATAATAATAATAATAATAACAACACATATTTATAATAATATGTTTATATAATAATAATAATATAACAACAATGTAATATATATATATATATATATATATATATATATATATATATATATATATATATATATATATATATATATATATATATATATATATATATATATATATATATATATACTATATATATATATAGTCTTTTCACCCTAGAGGACTAATCTATTTATGTATCATAGGGCTACCTGCAAAAAAAAAAAAAATTCAACCTCCCGTTCCGTGTATTGGCTATCAGTAAAACATATGATCCAACAAAATAATTTTTATGGTAAGAAATATAAATTTAAAGATTTGTTTTTAATTTTTTTTTTGTTTTCTTCAATAATCGAATCATTGAACATTATGTAAATAAAAATCGAATAAAACAAAATTATATCGATATCGATCTACCGATAATTAGATATAAATCTATCGATAATCTGATACACATTTTTTTTTCAAATGTTTTCATCCCTACACGAACGAAATAAAGCCAAAAAGTGATGCTTTTAGTAGCGTTATTTTTTTTGTATTTTTAGTGAAAATATATATTTAAAATATAAGCGAATCAATAAAAAAACTACAAAGAATTTTTTTATACTATTATTGTAAATTAGAAGTTTATAGTTTTTATACAATAGTTTAGTAAATCGTTGTCACCTTAGCAACATTTACTATATATATATATATATATATATATATATATATATATATATATATATATATATATATATATATATATATATATATATAATATAATATAATAATATATGTAATAATAATATAAATAATAATAATAATAACTTTGTAATTTATATATAATAATAATAATAATATAATAGCAATAATAATAATATATATATATAATAACTATTAATAATATGTATAACCAATATGTAATATATATGATTTATATGTATAATATATAATAATATATATATATAATAATATGTAATAATAATAATATATATAATAATAATAATAATATATGTAATAACCAATAATAATATATATGTAATAATAATAATAATAATGTGTATATATATATATATAATAATATGTATAATAATATATATAATATATATATATAATTTATATAAATATAATAATATATATATGTATATATATATGTATGTAATAATAATAATATATATATATATATAATATATATAATATATACAATATATGTATATGTATAATATATATATATATACTGCTGTCAACATAAATATATATATATATATATATTATTTTAGAAATTTACTTTATTTACTCTCACCTTCCATTGAAGATGTAACCTCGCTCAGCTCACTCAGAATATAAAGAAAAGAACTGAAACTCAAAAATCCATTACAAATTTCCTAAACATTGAAAATAGGAACGAAATCTTATTGAAAAACTTGAAATTGCCATTCTTCAAATTTCCTTTTACTGAAATTCAATCCTTTTATGCAATTAAAGGAGGATATCGCTCAGTATCTTTATTTATCCATGCCGGAAAAAAAGCAATTAAAAAATAAGTAAAAAAGAGATACTGAAACTGTCAGTATTAACAGTTGTATCCAATCTCGAGTCAAAATAAAGCAATATAAAAATAATTAACTGCGGTCACAACAATCTCTTTCTTTTTGAACCTGTGCGAGCGTCTTATCAAATAAAATCAAATCAAAAATACTTTATTCTGTCCATGGTATTTATTACATAATACTTGTCATTAAAAATAGTAATTTAATATTAAAATAAATACATAGACGAGAAATGGGCTGCAAAGGGAACGTTTTCTTCCTTTGAGCCCATGAAGTATTATACGGTTTCATATTCAAATTTGTATTTAATAGAGAAATCATAAATTAAATCAGTTTATATAATATGAAAAAATCCTAACCCTAATTAGCTAGATAATAATAATAATAATAATAATAATAATAATAATAATAATAATAATAATAATAATAATAATAATAATAATAATAATAATAATAATAATAATAATAATAATAATAATAATAATCCCTAGTAATTGAAATCCCTAGTAGTATGAAATTGTTTATATTGTTGCCTCTGGCATCTCTTAGTTACATTTTGATGTTGCTACTGGCACGAAATCTTTATGTATAAATAAGGTGAGAGTTCTTTAAATTTATTTTAAACGTATATATATATATATATATATATATATATATATATATATATATATATATATATATATATATATATATATATATATATATATATATATATATATATTGATAAAAACACCCTTAAAGCATTTCACCCTGCTGGGAATCTAACCTGGACCCTAGCAGATAAACGTACAAGTGTTTGACCACCAGACCCCGATGAGCTAAAAGAAGAGCCCGTCAATACTTACTATTGTGAATATTTGCACCCAACAAATAGGACATGCCGCGCTCATCCCGCTCACACGCGGGCCTGGGGCCGAACAGGGTACCGCACAAGGTGAAAATACTTAAGAACGGGGGTCAAGATGTACAGAACAGATAAATTTCAATTCTTCACGCATTCCAAATTTGTATTGATAGGTTCGATTCACAGCAGGGTGAAATGCTTTAGGGGTGTTTTTATCAATACAAATTTGGATTGCGTAAAGAATTGCAATTTATCCTATTCTGTACATCTTGGCCCCCGTTCTTAAGTATTTTCACTTTGTGCGGTACCCTGTTCGGCCCCAGGCCCGAGTGTGAGCGGGAAGAGCGCGGCATGTCCTATTTGGTGGGTGCGAATATTCACAATAGGAAGTATTGTCGGGTTCTTCTTTTAGCTCATCGTGGTCTGGTGGTCAAACACTTGCACGTTTATCTGCTAGGGTCCAGGTTCGATTCACAGCAGGGTGAAATGCTTTAGGGGTGTTTTTATCAATACAAATTTGGATTGCGTGAAGAATTGCAATTTATTTGTTCTGTATATATATATATATATATATATATATATATATATATTTCTTTATATATATAACATATATATAGATACTGTGGTCTATATAATAATAATAATAATATAATAATAATATGTAATATATATATAATAATATAATATATAATAATATATATATTAATATGTATATGTATGTAATATATATATATAATAATAAATATATATATATATATATATATATATATATATATATATATATATATATATATATATATATATATATATATATATATATATTATATATATAATATAAGAGAAATGGAGGCTCAAGTGAGTAAAGAGAGTTACAGGGTCATAAATGGATAATTATATAATATAATAATAATAATAATAATAATAATAATAATAATATATAATAATAATAATAATATATATATAATATAATAATAATAATAATAATAATAATATATAATATATATA